>JANAVB010044619.1:10991477-11108913 GCA_029216955.1 Iris pallida | reverse complement strand
AACGGCTTCAATCTTGAACAGAATGATAGAAGTTTTTTACAATCGTCCAAGTAGCCCTTATATCGAGACAGAGTTAGAGCAATTATTAAAATCAGGTTCGACCATGACCAATGGGCCAACAGATCAGTTGTATCATATTGCGATATATCAAACCATTGTTTAGTTAACTACCTAAATCAAGTTGACTGGGACTGAATGAGCCAACAACTACGAGTGTCAGATTGACACTCTTCCAAGATATATCTCCACCAGCCAATAGGTAAATATAACTTGCTGTGGATATCCTGCTGTCTTGGTATCCAACAAAATTGGAGTCGGAATACCTTATGATCTCCAAACTATCCACTCTCCTATAAAGAGCATATAATCCTTTCTTCTTTAAAAATTACTTACGTAACTTGTTTGGCTGCTTTCGAATGATCCATTCCAAGTTTGATTAAATATCTGCCTAACATTCCAACTGTGTACGCAATATCCAAACGCGTACACACTTGGGCATACATTAAACTCCCCATAACTGATGTATAGGAATTCTATTGCATTTTTTAGTTTTAAAGCTATTCTTCGGACACTTTATTGAGACTAAATTTGTCTCCTTTAGCAATATGTGTCACCTGGTTTGTATTAACTACTTAATCGATATACAAATCCAAAAAGCACTGAACTTGTGACACCCATAATCTTCAACGGTGTTTATCTCAAAACCAAACAAGATAACTACTTGGTAAAATTTGTAGTACCATTGACTAGAAGCATGCTTGAGTCCATAAATAGATTTTGTCAGTTTGCACACCATATTCTTTGGGTCTTCCGACACAAAGTTTTTTGGTTGTACCATATAAATTGTTTCGTCAATATTACCTTTGAGAAGTGCGTTGACATCCATTTGATGCAACCCAAGATCAAAATGTACAACAAGTGCTAAAATTGTTCTAAAAAGTCTTTCAAAGAAACCGAAGAGAAAGTCTGTTTAAAATCAATCCTTAACTTTTCAGTAAGGGCTAGTTTGGTAAAATGGAGTTGCATTTGGATTTGAATTTGGAAATCCAAAATTCAAATCCAAATCCAAATCCTAGTCCAACTGAACATAGGATTTGGTAAATTATTAATTAGCTATTATAATTATATTAATGATTAATAATTAAATTATTATTATAACTTCTAAAATAATAAATAAATAAATAATTAAGATATAATGACGATTATAATGACAATTAATAAATTATTAATTAGCTATTACAATTATAGTTATGATTAATAATTAAATTATTATTACAATTAATAAAATAATAAATAGATAAATTATTAATTAAGATATAATGATGATTATAATGACAATTAATAAATTATTAATTAGCTATTAAATTATAATTATAGTTATAATTAATAATTAAATTATTATTATAATTAATAAAATAATAAATAAATAAATTATTAATTAGCTATTATAATTATAGTTAGACCTGATTAATAACTAAATTGTTATTATAGTTATGATAATAGTTATGATTAATAAATTAGTAATTAAGATATAATGATGATTAATAAATTATTAATTAAAGTTTTAATAATATATTAATTATTAAATTTTTTAAAAGTAAATTATTAATTTCGATGATAATTCATGACAACTAACTATTAGTTATATTTTATTAAAATAATAATTATTTTTAGTTATATATTTAAAAATAATAATAACTAATTTTTAATTAAGGTTAACTAATTTTAATTAACTATAAATTAAATATTTTAAAATAGTTATTATAAATTAATATAATGATGATTAATAAATTATTAATTAAACTATGATAATATATTAATTATTAAATTATAAATTATTAAATATGATTATAATTATGATTAAAATATTGTTAATTAATATTATAATAAGACTAATAAATTATTAATTATGATTATAAATGGATATTAGTTAATAAATTATTATTTAAGATTATAGTTATAATTGATAAATTTATTATAATTATGATTAATAAAATTATAAATTATTAATTAAGATTATTATAAATTATTAAATAATAAAATAATTAATTAATAAATTGTTAACTTATATTATAATTATGATATCTAATTATTAGTTAATTTTTTTTTAAAAAACAATAACAATTTTTATTTATAAAAAAATATTTTTTAAAAAATAGTAGTGACTAATTTTTAATCATCTATTAGTTAATTTTGAATAAAATATAAATTTAATATTTTCAAGAAATTATTAAAAAATAATTAATTTTTTTTTCTTCCAAATCGAACCTTTTTCTTTCGAATCTAAATTTTGGATTTGGTCATACTTTCCATATTCAAATCCATCTTCAACCTAACAAAGGATTCCATGAATTTGACTCTAAATTCATAAAATCCTAAAATACAACTCCAAATACGGTTTACCAAACAGGCCCTAAAGCTACTATCTACAAGACGTATTTCATACCTCTCCATATTATCCTTCGATTCCTTCCTGGTTTGAAATATCCATATGCAACTAATGGACTTCACGCCTTTTGGTAATGGGACAAGTGCCTAAACATTATTATCATGCATAGACTTATACTCCTGATTTATTGCATCAATCCACTTTTAATAATTAGAACTTTCCAAGGCTTGATGGTGATCATCTTCTAATAACCACAGTCTTCCTCCTATTCCTGGGAAAATATGAATAAATCATCCGAAATAACATTTCTCCTTTCATTGGTTGACCGTACTCTTAATGGCACTGGTTCTTGAGGTTGTTGAGTTTGTTCCTCAGAAACAATTACTTCATCTTGAATGGGGTGCAACTATATTGTCTTGTTAAGGTAGCTCAACATCTTGTGAAGATAATTTAACATTGTCTTGTTGAGGTTCAAATTAACTTCTTGATCATGATAGGTATAAAAAATTGTACATAATCAAAGTGAATCAAAATCGATTCCTCTTTAAAGATAATATTCCATACTTTATTTCTCCCCCAAACGCGACATCCTCAAGAATTATATCCTCAAATATTATTTTTGGCCCACTTGTCACGATTTATACCTGATTTTGATAATCAACGTCAACTTTGGTCGATACGTAACATATACACAGCTACATGTATCATCAGAAAGTCTACACCTACTGTGTCACGACCCGCACCCACTGTGAGGGTACGAGTACGTAACAGCGCCCAGCATACGCCGTAGTGTCGGCGGTAGAACGCTGTTCTAGGTCACTATCTAACCAACAACTCACGCAATTATATAATATACTTGTCAAAATCTCAACTCTGAACGGAGGACAAGTATAGATATAATGAATCTCAATCACAGTCTAAGCACGATATGATAGCACAGAAGTTTATAACAAAGACTAAATACAACAATAAAACCAACTACTAAAATAATATAATCTCCAACAATTTCAAAACAACATATCTCAACTTATTTACAATTCAAGTTCTAAAACATGAAAACTAAACCAAGTGTCTGCTGAATCTGTACGTGAGGCCTCTTGGTCTGGCCTCCGCTGCTACTGACTCCCTGAAAGTCCCGACCCCTCTTCAGTTTCAACCCTAGGTCGTCCTCTGCCGCCATAGCTCCTGCCAAGATCTCTGCGAAGGTAGCATTTCGGTCACTCTTAGTCAGTGACCGAACCTCCCTGATCAACCCTCAACGAAACTTCCTAGCCTTCGTCTTCTCCGTCAGATCATCTATAAACCTGGCCAACCGATAAAACTCTCCGGCGTACTCAGCAACTGTCTGGTTCCCCTGAACCAAACTCTCAAACTGTGCCTCAATGTCTCCTAGTACTATATCTGGGAAGAACTGTTCCATGAACAGCTCTTTGAACTGCTCCCAAGTCTGACCCTCCACTCCCACTCTGGGATCTGTCTGGTACCAGGTACAGGCTAAGTCCTGCATCTGACTGCCCGCCGCCTCGATATGAAGTCTGGCTGGTATCTCCGCCAGCCGAAAAATCTCTTCGATATGCTCAATCCAATCATCCGCATAGTGAATGCCCTCGGTGCCCAGGAAATCTCTAGGATGCATCTTCCGGAAGTCCTGGATATCCTTCTCCCTTCGACGAGGCTGCTGCTGCTCCCCTTGAGCAGTCACCATCTCTACAGTAGTACGGACTAGCTGATGTGCCTCGTCAATCCCCTGATGGAAGTCGGCAGTCTGGCGCTGCTGCTGCTGCTGGTGAGACTCCAGAATCCTCTCCACAAAGGAGAATAGATGAGCATCATCTACCATTCCCGCAGGTGGAGGCTGCTGCGGCAAAAGGATCTCAGGAAGCACCGGGCTCTGCCTCCTAACTGCTGGAGGTGCTCCTCCAAAAGTAGCTGAAACACCCACTCCTGAGGGCTGCACTGGTACTGTGGTACCGGAAACTGGCTGCTGAGGACGAGAGGTGGCAGACCCCTCTGCAACGTCCCCCGGTCCTGGGCGATGTGATCTCGTATCAACCATCCTGGAGACACAGATTAAACGAGAAACAATTTCTGAGAATGAGTCAAAATATCAAAGGAGGACAGTTTATTTCAAAGAAGACAAATTAGTAAGATGTGTAGACGGCATGAATTGAAGCAGAATTTTTCCTAACTGTGATTGAGCACCTCTCCGTTAAAGCCTATCTCTCAATCCTATCGCAGGCTGTAGTGATACTCTAGTTCGAATACTACTACATAAACTCGACCTGCATGGGCCACCACTAAAAACATGTTACGACCCGCACCCACTGTGAGGGTACGAGTACGTAACAGTGTCCAGCCTACGCCGTAATATTGGCGGTAGAACGCTGTACTAGGTCACTATCTAACCAACAACTCACGCAATTATATAATGTACTTGTCAAAATCTCAACTCCGAACGGAGGACAAGTATAGATATAATGAATCTCAATCACAGTCTAAGCACGATATGATAACATAGAAGTTTATAACAAAGACTAAATACAACAATAAAACCAACTACTAAAATAATATAATCTCCAACAATCTCAAAACAACATATCCCAACTTATTTACAATTCAAGTTCTAAAACATGAAAACTAAACCAAGTCAACTAGCTAGTCTCCCGATCACTCCTGAGTATCGGGGCCAAACGAAGCTAAGCCATCTCCTGGTCCATAGTAAGTAGGGCAAGTGTCCTCAGGGCACGCATATGTAATATTTTCAACAGGTCCAGCCAGGACAGGAACGAGTACAACTCATCAAGAAAATCTAAGTAAATGACAGAGAATTATAAACAATTATAGACAGTTTTATTTATGAACATGGTAGTTTATATTCAGTGATGATATAGGGAAACATATAAGATACAAGGAAAGTTAAGTAACTAAAACAAGAGAAGAATCATGGCAATGAAGACTATAAAATAAATCTAGCTGGACTAGAGTAACATGATAATTCCAGACAGTAAATGTAAACAAGCATAAATCCTATGTAAATCCAGTACGAGACTAATCTAATACAAAATGAATCCAGTACAAGATGATTCTAGTCAGTGATCAAGAATCCAAGTGAGACCAGCTATATTCTAACAGTGTGTTTTAAAATACTGAGATCGACATGTAAACGACTGTAGGTATCAGGCACATCCCTCACTGATCAGACGAGAGATGGCTATGCTTCCAGTAGATTCCAGTTGGGAGATTTCAGATTTGGGGTATGTCTACATGTCTTACTCAAGTATTTCCCCGCCCTGTAATACAAGTGAATCCAGTACAAGATACGAGAATCGAGAAGAGTCCAGCCAAACACGATGATACTAGCAATAATTCCAGAATGATTCCAGTAATAGAGACCAGACAATATGGTATGTGTGTCGCATACATGAATCCAGAAATATTCATACGTGTTGTAACAGAGAATCACATAAAACTAAATAAAACTGAAATACAGTAACTGACAAATAAATGAGAGAACTATCAGAGAATGTACTCGCCTGATACTCTGAAAAGAGTAGTATAATATCAGATGTCTACACTGGAGCCACAATGTCTTAAATAGAGCAGGATAGGTTATAATATGTTTAAAATAAGGTAAATGAAGTTTATGATGCAATCTACATGATTCTAAGTAAAATCTAGGTCAAAGTCAACTCTAAGTCAAACCTGGTCAACTGTCTAGGTCAAAGTAGGTCAAACTAAGTCATATTAGGTCATACTAGGTCAATTGGTCACATTTAGAATCAATATTGACTTTTGGTCAACTGAAAGTCAAAGTAAACTATCTATGGTCAACTATAGCTATTAGTCAACATTGGTCGACTATCTAGTTATTTAAGTCAACTTAAAGTCAAACTTAGACTATTGGGTCAAACTTAGTCAACTGAGGTTATTCTAGGGTAAACTAACTCAAAACCTAACCATATCATATATCCTGAGCGTTCTCTACAAAGATATGTATACATATACTAGCCATTCACTCAAATTCCTACTAACCTATCCTTACATGACATTACCTACTAATCTTCCCTCAAGCATTAACCTTTTCGTCCTATTTTGTTCTCTTTTCTCCCTATACACTACTTAGAATACTTGCCTCCCTCTCCATCTCCTAGCTGCTTCTGTTTGAAACAACAACATACTGCTGTTACATCTATGATCCCCCATTCATACCCACCTATCCATCTGTTTATATAGCCAATAACCTATCTATTGCTCTAAGTACCTATCTACCTACCAATATACATATATCCCTCCTCTAACACACATACATACTCACTCCAATACCCTGCTGCCAAGGACACCCTCACATAGTAATCTAATGTTTGGATACACAAACCCCTCTACTCCTTTAACTCCATAATACCCTTCCTATGGTAGTACAACCAGGCAATGCCTATAGCTCACTTCCTAGCCTGCCCATGGCCAGGAAGATCTCCAAAGCTCAGTTAACAGTTAACAAAACACAACCTATCTATCAATACAACCAAATGTAAAGGAAATAAAAGTAAATTGAAAAAAAAGGAAAAGGAAATCTGGAAACCCAAACTAAATCTCATTCTCAGTTCTCATTTCAGATTTACTTATATACATAGATACATACATTTGCATTCATACATAGATATATAGGTACATGGATATACACATAGGTATATACCCACATAGGTATATAGATAGGTATATACATAGATGCATATCTATATACATATATATAACTCGATGTGAAATGGGTGTGTTCATGCAACCTAGGCTATAGGTAATCCTGTGTACCTGTGTGTGTGGGGGGGGTTCAGATAATAGTGTGTTAACTATGTAATGCAACTCAGGAAATCTACTTGGAACAGGACAGTTTCAGGAAAATGACAGTGTTCTCAGGATTCTAGTTTTTTGACAGTTTCTTGTGACATGAAATCAGTTGAAACAGTTTAAATTAAAGATAAATTCGAATCCAATCCCATAACAATCTCAGGATACCTCTCAACACTCAAACCACAGTATCAGTAAATACCAAGTCACATTCAACTTCAAAACCCCAAAAAAACCCAATTCGAAACTGTCAAAAACTGGAAAATGAAATCAGTCCATACACATTGTACATTCGAAACCAAATCGTTCACAATCAACATACAACATGTGTCAGGGGGGGTCGAGTGTGTGTGACACACGTGTCCATTGTGTCCAGGAATCGGGACACGAAGTGTCCAAGAATTCAAAATGCCACTGACAGGACTGGCAGTTAAGGCTGCCTCGTGCAGCCATGTCGTGTCCGATTGGACACGACTCAGTGCTCGAGACGAGCCGTGCTCTTGCACAGTGATAGGTGGGATATAGTGCTAGGTTTCTAGTAGCATGCAATATGTCCACGTGGTGTCGACGTGTCGATATGAGGCTGTATCAGTGGCTCAAAATCGAGTGTGTGCGTGTCAGGGAAATTCAATGCGAGCTTGAGAACTTTCTCGACTCGCAACCAAGTGTCACAAAACTTGGTGAGGGTCTTGTCAGATATGGCCCCCACCACCTCATCAAGTTTGACGTGTCCACGTGATGTGTCGTATCCTATGTCAAGCTCGAAATGTAGGGGATGTGCACAGTGTGCACGAGACAGTGCAAAGTCAGTGTGCGGTTGATTTCTCCGCGCACACTGAACGAAGAACCGTGAAATTTCATAGGAGTGACGTCAGTGGGTGCCCCCACGTGTCCATGAAGTTTCATGGCTCGTGGTGCCATGTCGTGTCCGCTAGGACACTCGAACAGCAGGGAGCCGCATGAGGTCTGTACGTGGTGTCGTGCGTGAGGTTCGTGTCCGATTTGGACACGAAAATCCACCAAAATCATGCTCAGTCTTCACAAAAGTTAATATACACATATAGATCTACGAATCCATGCAATTTGTTTTACAAAAATCGAAAAATAAAATCCTAAGGGGCATTCTATCAAACACATCAAGTACAACATTGGTACGTGTCCGATACGGACACCAAACGGACACGGTTTCCTACCAAACTCTAGGGACAGCTAGGGAACACCTAGATCTAGCCTAATATGTAAATAAATCAGAATTAAAATATAATTTGAAGGGTTTTACCTATAGATGCAAATGATCAAGAAAAGCCCCAAATCGGTTGATTCCCGTTGTTAGCCAAATCCTCCAAATTTTACTCAAACTGAAATTACTCATGAATATCAAATAGAGGGTGATTAGAATCTATTGCAAAATATTTGGATGAAAAAGGAATTAAAATGGAATTATTAGGAATTTGGGAAGATGAGAATTTACCTTTCTTTTCACTAAGTGTTGGTTGAGCACAAAGAGGCAAGAACAAGTGAATGCGTGTTTAAATAGGGTGGGGATCTCTATATGGTTGGTCACTTATGGCTAAAATTAGGGTTAGGGTTCAAGTCATGGGCCATGGGCCAAGTTTCATAAGTCGTGGAATTAAATCCTTAAGTCATAAGTCATGAACCTAGTCTTTATTCCTCCTATTCAAACTAGATTCTAAATAACTAAAATGAGGTTGACTTAAGTTAGACTAGGGTCTCACCATGCTAACTAAGTCACCATAGTTAGGGTTAGCTTCTAGGTTAGTCTCTTAAGTCACAACTAGCAAAAAGTCAAAATTAACAATCACCAATGCAATAAATCATAAAATAATTCAAAGAGGCCAAATGACCAAAATACCCTCATGATCTAAAGTAAAATAAATTATCCTAATGACATGGTTAGGCTCTAGGTCATGCAGTCTCTAGGGTTTCACTAGCAGCACATCAAAATCATAAGTCATGACTTAAACAATTCTAAATTGATTAAAAATCACCAAAATTCATAATGTGAAATAAATATCAATAAATAATAATTATATTTTCAAAAGTTCAAAATTACCCTCATTTGGAAAACTGGGTGTTGCAATCCTACCCCCCTTAGAAAAATTTTGTTCTCGAAATTAAGATGATCGTACCCCTACTAGGTCAAATCCCTAATCAAATCAAGGTCGATAGATAACATAAAACACAGTCCTACTGGTCGTAATTCCACAGTTTCGATCAGGGTAACTACACTATCTAGAAAATCACAAACAATATCCTGGCAGGTACTAATGGAAATCACACATGAAAGTGGGGAGGAAGAATTAGAAGGACAAACCTGCTAACCCATGACCTGCAGCGTCGGTCTTCTCGACCGCCATCGCAAAAGCTCTACCCCTCTGGTGCTGAGCTACATGTGGCCTTGCTCCTCCGAAAGGAGGAACAAAGGGACAATCTATATTCTGGTGGGCTTTAGACACACAGGAATAGCAAACCTTTAGCCTCTTCCTACACTGCTTCCTGGTGTGTTCCAACTTCCTGCAGTAGGAACAACCGATCATCTTCGGGTCCTGACCCCGATACTAATGCTATACCTGATGAACCATCACTGGTGCCCGTATCTGCTGAATCTGTATGTGAGGCCTCTTGGTCTGGCCTCCGCTGCTACTGACTCCCTGAAAGTCTCGACCCCTCTTCAACTTCAACCCTAGGTCGTCCTCTGCCGCCATAGCTCCTGCCAAGATCTCTACGAAGGTAGCATTCCGGTCACTCTTAGTCAGTGACCGAACCTCCCTGATCAACCCTCAACGAAACTTCCTAGCCTTCGTCTTCTCCGTCAGATCATCTATAAACCTGGCCAACCGACAAAACTCTCCGGCGTACTCAGCAACTGTCTGGTTCCCCTGAACCAAACTCTCAAACTGTGCCTCAATGTCTCCTAGTGCTACATCTGGAAAGAACTGTTCCATGAACAGCTCTTTGAACTGCTCCCAAGTCTGACCCTCCACTCCCATTCGAGGATCTGTCTGGTACCAGGTACAGGCTAAGTCCTGCATCTGACTGCCCGCCGCCTCGATATGAAGTCTGGCTAGTATCTTCGCCAGCCGGAAAATCTCCTCGATATGCTCAATCCAATCATCCGCATAATGAATGCCCTCGGTGCCTAGGAAATCTCTAGGATGCATCCTCTGGAAGTCCTGGATATCCTTCTCCCTTCGACGAGGCTGCTGCTGCTCCCCCTGAGCAGTCACCATCTCTACAGTAGTACGGACAAGCTGATGTGCCTCGTCAATCCCCTGATGGAAATTGGCAGTCTGGCGCAGCTGCTGCTACTGGTGAGACTCCAGAATCTTCTCCACAAAGGAGAATAGATGAGCAGCATCTACCATTCCCGCAGGTGGAGGCTGCTGCGGCGAAAGGATCTCAGGAAGCACCGGGCTCTGCCTCCTAACTGCTGGAGGTGCTCCTCCAAAAGTAGCTGAAACACCCACTCTTGAGGGCTGCACTGGTGCTGTGGTACCGGGAACTGGCTGCTGAGAACGAGAGGTGGCAGACCCCTCTGCAGCGTCCCCCGGTCCTGGGCGATGTGATCTCGTCTCAACCATCCTGGAGACACAGATTAAACGAGAAACAATTTCTGAGAATGAGTCAAAATATCAAAGGAGGACAGTTTATTTCAAAGAAGACAAATTAGTAAGATGTGTAGACAGCATGAATTGAAGCAGAATTTTTCCTAACTGTGATTGAGCACCTCTCTGTTAAAGCCTATCTCTCAATCCTATCGCAGGCTGTAGTGATACTCTAGTTCGAATACTACTACATAAACTCGACCTGCATGGGCCACCACTAAAAACGTGTCACGACCCACACCCACTGTGAGGGTACGAGTACGTAACAGCGTCCAGCCTACGTCGTAATATTGGCTGTAGAATGCTGTTCTAGGTCACTATCTAACCAACAACTCACGCAATTATATAATGTACTTGTCAAAATCTCAACTCCGAACGGAGGACAAGTATAGATATAATGAATCTCAATCACAGTCTAAGCACGATATGATAACACAGAAGTTTATAACAAAGACTAAATACAACAATAAAACCAACTACTAAAATAATATAATCTCCAACAATCTCAAAACAACATATCTCAACTTATTTACAATTCAAGTTCTAAAACATGAAAACTAAACCAAGTCAACTAGCTAGTCTCCCGATCACTCCTGAGTGTCGGGGCTAAAGGAAGCTAAGCCATCTCCTGGTCCATAGTAAGTAGGGCAAGTGTCCTCAGGGCACGCATACATAATATTTTCAACTGGTCCAGCCAGGACAGGAACGAGTACAACTCATCAAGAAAATCCAAGTAAATGACAGAGAACTATAAAACAATTATAGACAGTTTTATTTATGAACATGGTAGTTTATATTCAGTAATGGTATAGAGAAACATATAAGATACAAGGAAAGTAAAGTAACTAAAACAAGAGAAGAACCATGGCAATGAAGACTATAAAATAAATCTAGCTGGACTAGAGTAACATGATAAGTCCAGACAGTAAATGTAAACAAGCATAAATCCTATGTAAATCCAGTACGAGACTAATCTAATACAAGATGAATCCAGTACAAGATGATTCTAGTCAGTGATCAAGAATCCAGGTGAGACCAGCTATATTCTATCAGTGTGTTTTAAAATACTGAGATCGACATGTAAACGGCTGTAGGTATCAGGCACATCCCTCACTGATCAGACGAGAGATGGCTATGCTTCCAGTAGATTCCAGTTGGGAGATTCCAGATTTGGGGTATGTCTACATGTCTTACTCAAGTATTTCCCTGTCCCGTAATACAAGTGAATCCAGTACAAGATACGAGAATCGAGAAGAGTCCAGCCAAACACGATGATACTAGCAATAATTCCAGAATGATTCCAGTAATAGAGACTAGACAATATGGTATGTGTGTCGCATACATAAATCCAGAAATATTTATACATATTGTAACAGAGAATCACATAATACTAACTAGAACTGAAATACAGTAACTGACAAATAAATGAGAGAACTATCAGAGAATATACTCGCCTGATACTCTGAAAAGAGTAGTGTAATATCAGATGTCTGCACCGGAGTCACAATGTCCTAAATAGAGCAGTACAAGTTATAATGTGTTTAAAATAAGGTAAATGAAGTTTATGATACAATCTACATGATTCTAAGTCAAATCTAGGTCAAAGTCAACTCTAAGTCAAACCTGGTCAACTGTCTAGGTCAAACTAGGTCAAACAAGTCAAACTAAGTCATATTAGGTCATACTAGGTCAATTGGTCACATTTAGACTTAATGTTGACTTTTGGTTAACTGAAAGTCAAAGTCAACTATCTATGGTCAACTATAGCTATTAGTCAACATTGGTCGACTATCTAGTTATTTAAGTCAACTTAAAGTCAAACTTCGACTATTGGGTCAAACTTAGTCAACTGAGGTTATTCTAGGGTAAACTAACTCAAAACCTAACCATATCATATATCTTGAGCGTTCTCTACAAAGATATGTATACATACACTAGCCATTCACTCAAATTCCTACTAACATATCCTTACATGACATTACCTACTAATCTTCCCTCAAGCATTAACCTTTTTTTCCTATTTTCTTCCCTTTTCTCCCTATACACTACTTAGAACACTTGCCTCCCTCTCTATCTCCTAGCTGCTTCTGTTTGAAACAAAAACATACTGCTGTTACATCTATGATCCCCTATTTATGCCCACCTATCCATCTGTTTATATAGCCAATAACCTATCTATTACTTGTTTCATTTAACAAAATGCCAGGAAAATTGGCTTTTGAAAATAAAACGAGAAAAAGTACAAGAAGTACAAATTTGATTATGGGAAAGTATTGCTATGGAAGTCTGATCTGTAAATGATCACTTTGTTCCTTGGACCATACGATAATGATGAAGATTACTGCTTGATGATGAACAGTTGGAAGAACTAAGTCACCAGAAAGGTATCGACGCACTTGGGCACTGATGGCGAGGCCGAATGCTTTCCTGCTTTGCTTCACTCTGTTCTGAAAGAAAGGTTGAAGAAGAATGCTCTGGAGAATCAAAGTCTCTGAGTTCTAATCTCTCTGTTTTCTCTCCTTCTGTCTCTGTCTCTGTTATGTGAGAAAAATAAGTCTATTTATAGACTTGGGCTCTTGTGCGTAAAAACTCAGCAAAAGTTTCGTCTTTACGCTAACAACTGCCACCTACGACCAAAGTCATCCTCTGTATACGTTGACACGTGCCATCATTTCATTAAGAATAGGATGCACGTATACACGTTCTTCGGGATGTGTGGCATGAAATTCATGTAGGCAAACCACGTTCCAAATTGGTCAGAAAGAATAGGGCATAAAAATAGCCCCAATGTACTCTGAGCGTAAAGCAGTAGACTAGGCGTAAAATAGCCCTGACATGGACTTCCCGCGTAAAGTGGTTATTAAATAACCTTGAGCGTAAAGTAGCCCAAATAAACTTTATGCACACGTCGACTTTTGAGCGTAAAAACTCGTATAGTCTCCATGCGTAAAAGAAGCCATACTGTGAGCGTAAAAAATAGCTCAGTCCACATACTAAACGACAACATTGGTCTCTGTGTAAAACAAATCCCTTCGAATTCTGTGGTATATGCCGTCATTAATATCTTCATGTCAGACTTTGCATTAAATGCAAGACTTGACAGCTTTGTCCAGCATAAAAGTGGCTAGCCTGTCCTAGGCGTAAAACCCTTGGCTTGACCCTGGCGTAAAATGGTTAGCCTGCTTTAGGCGTAAAGTGATTAGCCTCTCCTTGGCGTAAAATAGATTATCTTGAGTGGAATGATCCGTCTCTTTGACTCATTCTATGAAACACTTTTTACGCTCCTACAAGACCCTCTTCAAAGTTTTCAAATATCTCCAAAATTTGAAACACTTTGAACAGAAGCGTAAAAGTTGAGATCTGACCAGTCAGCATAAAATTCGGGATACGCAACAGTCATTCGCGTAAAAGTAGGGATATCCAACAGTCGGCGTAAAATCAAGAAATAGTGTCGGTCAATACTTAACCGTCACAATGAATTTCTTTCTCGAAGCTTTCGAATGCTTCCTCATCTTCCCGAGTTTGCATTAATAATGAGTAGTTTCCCATAAGGAATATGAAGAGTTGATTTGATTGTATAAATAAGAATAAATTCTTCATTCTTGCCATTCATCCTCATATTGTCATGGCGCCAAAGAATGAGATTAACAACGAAGAGGCTTCGAGCTCCAGGATTGATTTTGAGCGAGCACGCAACCTTTTAGAGTGCTTTGGACTGACTCCAGCAGTCTTTAGTCGCATCGATGGTGGTCCTTCAACTGCGTATAAGGGAGCAGGAGATGCAGCAGCATTTCTTAATCTGATGCGTCGCTCCGGGATTCACAATATGTGCGAGTTGGGTGCCTCCCTTCGTCAGCCCAACGAAGGAGAGAAAAAATAATATTTTATGTAGAAGTGTCGTCTATGTATTGCGACTTATCTGTAGGGGCCAACTCCCTTTTTAAATAAAATCTTAATATTGATCTTATCTATTGGTAGATGGAACTGCATCTATGGTTGTTTATTCCCAAGAGAAACAAAATAACACGTGGCATCTGTTTTGTGGTCACGAATCCCTTTTAATAGGATCTTTCCCGAAATAGGCTCACGCTAACCGTTTCATCAATCCTTATAAATAGTTGAGTTAAAGAATGTTTTATACATTCTCATTCTCATTCTTCTGAAGATAGCTTTTTTTTTGGAATATCCATTCTTCAACAAGAGATTGATGATGGTGATGCTTTCCGATGTCGTTCCTCTGTACGCCCGGTAGCTCTTTGCAAGATTTCACTCTCCAACAGATGACGATCCTTTCTGATGTCGTTCTTCTGTATGCCCGGTCATCAGATATTGATTCAACCATTCTCAGAGCCGAACCATTCGACCTTAATGGTAAGTTTGATCGTAAGCAATTTGTCGGCCTTTGAACTTTTTGTTGAGAACAGATGAGCGTAAATTCTTGACAGATATAGAATCTTATAAGTCAGATGCACGGGCGTAAAAAGCCTTGCTAATGAAGTGCACATGAAACAATGGCGTAGAAGCCTTGTTGAATAGTGGTACACCTGAGACACTGGCATAAAAGCCTTGTTGAATAGTGGTACACCTGAGACACTGGCGTAAAAGCCTTGTTGAATAGTGGTACACCTGAGACACTGGCGTAAAAGCCTTGTTGAACAGTGGTACACCTGAGACACTGGCGTAAAAGCCTTAGTCATAAAATCCTTGTTGAAGACAAAACAAGATGCGTAAGCATCTGTTTTTTAGTTAGCTTCTAATGACACTTCTGTTTAAAACAATTTTTCTTTGTTGTTTTCTGCAGAAGTTTGGCTGAAGAGCTTTTCCAGAACCGGTATTGGCGACTTTGATGTTGTGAGGAGCATTCTTCTGACATCAACATCAGGGAGCTCATGCGCTTTTGACGCACAAACCAGACAACTCAGAACTCTTCGTGAGATAGAAGGGTCTTTCTCTGTTGGTAGGAAGAGCCTTTATACACGGAGAGTTGGATGGTGGAGTCGACTCTAACCCAAGAAATTAGGTAGTAGCGTTCCTTTCACGGCAGAACTAGAAATCGTATCCCAATGCTGGATACATTCCTATCTCCTCTGAAAGGCCGCCACTTCTCCACCAATTGTATTCGCAGCAACACGTCTTCGGGTTGCCATACTCTGGGATTCTCCTTTCGTCTGAGAGAGAAGACCAGAGTTTGCTACTGTTCTAGTTGCCTTTGAGGCTCAGACAGCAAGGAATTGCCACCAACAACGAATCCGATGAAGAAGATCCAAAGAAGAAATAGATCTCAATTAGGTCATCGTTGTTGTATAGAATGAAAATCCAAGAATGTAATAGATTTCCATTATGAATTATAAGAAAGTCTATGAAATGTAATAGGCTTTTATGATGATATGAGAATGGAAATGATAAGTCTTCTATGCTCAATGATTTGTATCTATCTAGATGTAATATGGACATGATAGATAATGAAATCTTGTTTTCTGTTTTAGAGTATACAATACTATCAGAGGTAATATGGACATGACAGTATGTAAGAACTCAAAAGAAAATTAGATTAATATCTATGCAGAGGTCAAATGAAAATGATAGATAAGGAAAGTAAGTAGGTTTAATATTTATCCAGAGGTCATGAAAACATGATAAATATCGAATCCCACTTTTTAATCAATTGATAAAATAGAAGATTTAAAATCCCTTTCCAAGGAGACAAGAAATCAGCTTAACCAAACCTTGGTAGCTGGGGAATAATGAGACAGATGTCATGAGCATATACGTCCATATCAATGGATGAATGAACCAACATAACTTTCGGAAAAAGAAAATATTGATTCAATTCCATAATTAAATGGATGAACCTGGTAAAATGAACCGACAGGCCTTTTCGGGAATGAAAGGTTGTTTTTAATTTTAAAGACCGGTTCATATATAGTCCTCTTCTATAAATAGGTGAGAACTCTTTGTAACGTTTCATTCTTATTTCCACTCCTCTATTGGAAATGTCTTCCAAGGATATGCAACAAAAGAATGAAGTCTCCATAAAGGATGAGGACGTCATCGAGACACACCCCGTTGAACCAAATGTGTCAGGCCCAACCGAAGTAGGCGAAAGCTCTTCTACGCCCAAGCCACCACAAGACATCCTTGTTTTCTTAGTAGAGCCAGGGAAAACTTCTGAAGAAGAGGCGCTGAGGATGACTGCCTGCAGATTTTTTATGAACTCAGGCAACGATGCCTTCGAAGCACTGGCTGACTATGTACTCAATAAGGAAGACAGTGGTCCTTGTCCTTAATCCTTTATTCAGAACAAAAATAATAAAAGGAATTTTATTTTCATTCTCTTTTTTTTTATACATAGTACTTCTTAAGAAATTTGCCATTGATTGGCATCATGAGGAGATCTCCATTAGGCTTTGATAACCGATAGGCGCCATTAGAAAATACAGTCTCAATTACATAAGGGCCCTCTCATTTTGCTTGGAATTTCCCTTTGCTTTTGTGAGTCATTACCATCGGTCTTCGAACGGCTAATACCAACTCGCCAATCTTGAATACCCTCTCTTTAACTTTACGGTTGAAAGTTCGAGATATACAGGCTTGATATAGCTCAATGTGTTGTTGTGCTTGAAGACGCTTCTCGTCCAATCCTTTAAGTTCTTGGAGTCGTAGGCGATCATTGTTCTCTATAGTTAGCTCATTAGCAATAGCTATTCGTAGAGATGGAATCTGGATTTCCAAGGGAAGGACAGCCTCACATCCATAAACTAATGAAAATGGTGTAAAACCAGTAGGAGTCCGGACTGTTGTTCGATAAGCCCATAAACATTCTCCAAGTTTCTTATTCCAATCACGTTTGTTAGAAGAGACAAACTTTTTGAGAAGTTTAATGATCGTCTTATTGAAAGCTTCGGCTAAACCATTAGCAGCTGGATTATAAGCCGTAGAAGCTAAATTTTGAATTCGATTCTTATCACAGAACCGATAAAATGCCTGACTGGCAAATTGTGGACCATTGTCATGAATTATTCGTCGAGGAATCCTGAAGCGATAAATGACATGATGTTTGATAAAACTGATCACATTAGATGTTTTCACTTCGACAAGGGGAACTGCTTCTGCCCACTTATAAAAGTAATCAGTTATAACTAATATGAACCGATGTCCTTTAACAGAAGGAGGGTTAATAGGACCAATGACATCCATACCCCAAGATTCGAAGGGCCAAGAGGCTGTTGTAGGATGTAGAAATTCAGATGGTTGATGAATAAAGTCAGCATAAATCTGACATACTTTACACTTTCTGGCATAGTCTATAGCATCTGCTATCATAGAAGGCCAATAATACCCCATTCTTCGAATGCGATCTTGTAATTTCAGACCTGGTTGATGAGCACCACAAACGCCATCATGAGCTTCTCGAAGTATTTGTTTAGCTTTATTTTCTGAGAGACAGCGCAGCAATAGTCCATCATATGAGCGACGATATAACATTTGTAAGGACGAATCATAATAGAATCGAAATGATCGTCTCTTAATTGATGCAGCTTCTTTTGGATCTTCAGGCAAAATCCTATGAACTGCATAATCAATGAATGGAGTTCTCCAATCCCTCTGTTGGGAACTTGACTCTGTAGCATAACTTTGTTCAATATACAGATTATTCTTGACACAGAACAAGTCTCGGTCCAACAAAGTAATTGTATTTTGCCTTCGGATTGGAACAGCCAAGTTTGTGCAGCTAAGCTAGCAAGAGCATCAGCCTCCACATTATGAGACCGTGGTACAAATTCAATGAAGAATCCTTTGAATGAAAGGACCAATTCGACTACCACTTGATGATAAGGGATGAGATCAGGATTTCTGACTTCATAAGTCCCTCTAACTTGATTAACGATCAATTGAGAATCTCCATAAGCTTCTAGGAACTCAATATCCAATTGTTTTGCTACTTGGAGACCAATCAATAGAGCATTATATTCTGCTACATTATTGGAGCATGGATGATTGAGAGAATAGGCACGGTATATGACCATTTTGTCGGGAGAAACCAAGACGATTCCTACCGCAGAAACAATATTGCCTTTAGGTCCTACCCGTGATGCTCCATCAAAATATAATTGCCATATGTCATTCTTTAAAGTCATGTTACAATCTGCAACTTCATCTAGAATGTCCTCGTATAACTTCGATGTTTCAGGTATAGGGTGAGCAGCTAAGAAATCAGCTAATGCTTGGCCCTTTACTGATTTTTGAGGTACATAAACCATATCATAAGGAGTGAGCAACATCGTCCAGGTAGCTAACCTAGAATTAAGAATGCTTGGTTTTCTCATCAATACCCTAATGGGATTTATTCTGGAGATGACATGAATAGTTTGTCCTGTCACATAATGTCTTGTCTTTTGGACGGCAAAAACCAAAGCCAGACATTCCTTTTCTACAGGAGTATACCTGTGTTCAGCTCCGACCATCATTCGGCTAAGATAATAAATTACTTGTTCATGTCCCATATTACTTTTTTGTGCAAGAAGAGCACCAAGTGAATGATCCAAAGCTCGAACATATAGCAAAAATGGTCTCCCTACCACTGGAGGTACCAGAACAGGTGGATTTGTAAGGTATTGCATAATGTCATTGAAGGCTTTCTGACACGCTTCATCCCAGACAAAAGATACACCTTTCTTTAATAGACGGGAGAAAGGTTGACATCTCCCAGAGAGATTAGATATAAATCTCCTGATATAAGCAATACGATCCTGAAAGCCACAGAGTTCTTTCAGATTACGAGGAGGACGCATTTCAAGGATTGCTTTAACTTTATCAGGATCAACATGGATACCCTGAGAAGTAATGACAAATCCTAAAAACTTGCTACTGGAAACCCCTAAGAAAGACTTAGTAGGGTTCATTTTCAATTGATGTTGACGCATCAATTCAAATACTGTCTTCAAGTCTTGAATGTGATCATCTTTTGATCGACTTTTAACAGCAATGTCATCTATGTAACATTCAACTGTCTTTCGAAGATGTTCTTGAAAGATGTTGATCATAGCCCGTTGATACGTGGCACCGGCATTTTTAAGACCAAATGGCATAACCGTATAGTAGTAAATCCTAAGGGGTATTCGAAAAGAAGTATGCTTCTCATCTTCTGGATGCATCTTGATCTGATTGTATCCTGAGAATCCGTCCATGAAAGACATGCGTTCAATACCGCATGTATTGTCTATCATGACATCAGTAATGGGTAGTGGGAATTCGTCCTTTGGACAAGCCGCATTAAGATCTCGATAATCTATGCAAACTCGGACTTTTTCGTTCTTCTTCATAACAGGAACAATATTATCAACCCAATCCGGGTGTTGTTCTTCACGGACAAAGCCACATGTAATCAACTTTTTGACTTCTGCTTCAATTATATCCATCATATCTGGCCTAAAGCGCCGTTTTTGTTGCTTTACAGGCTTGACATTAGGCAAAATATTGAGCTTATGAGTAGCAACTTTAGGATCTAGACCCGGCATATCCTCATAACTCCATACAAAGATGTCAATATATTCTTTGATCAATTTTATCAACTCTTCCTTTTCATCCTCAGAAAGGTTTTAACTGATGAATATTGGTTTGGACGTAGTTCCATCTCCAACATCAATCTGGACAACCTCATCTTCTGTAGGTGGTTGTCGCTGTTCAAAACAAAGTTCCCATTGAGTGTCCATTTGTTGAGCCCAAGGATCATTCTCAAATGGTTCAGATTCACCATCAATTTGAACCATGTAAGCTGAAAACATTTGCTCGGATTCATCATATGAGGAACGAGACATATCAGATTCGATGAATTGGACTTCTTCTGAATCCGATGATTGCGAAGAGCTAGAAGAGAGTTCTTCTTGTATATCATCATTAAACATATGGGACTGATCATATTCCAACCCATGATGAGTCTTCTGATAAAATGGATCACCACATAATGGTAGTCGTCTACCCTTGCCTTGATTGAGACTTAGCATAGTCTTCAAATCATACCCCATATTCTGGATGATCTTGATAGATTGTTTACTATATTTGTCAATTCGAATTCTTCCTTTATCTTTATCTTTCAGATCATCCGTCTGAGCAACAGGGATATTTCTAGCCAGGCCAAACACAATTTGGCGCTTGTTTTTCTTATCAGACGGAACCACGAAATAAGATTCTTCGTGACGTCTATAAGTTACACAAGCTTGTGATGGAGCAATTACAGGAAGAAGATAGGGAGAAGATGTTAAGAACTTTTGAGCATAAGGTCCAACATCGACATGAGGAGGAAAAGAATTTTCTTTATGATCAATGTATAATGTTTCCTCTGGTTCTATGTCGTCTTTATATTGATGACTTTGATTATCAGAAGATAAAGTCATTCTTTCAATAAACTTGACAGCCATATACTCGAAAAAGAAATCTTCATTGATATCAAAAAGTACAGAATGATCAATATTTATATTATTTACAATCTGATTGCTACGCTTCGGATTATTCTTTAATGGATCATTATTCGTTTTCTGCGTAGATTTGCCAAGATTGACAATCAATGGCGGTCTTGGATCATTCGTACAAGAAGTACGCCCTTTGACCTTGATCATAAAAGGTTGAACTTGGCTCTTAGCAGGAACATTTACTGATTCCTCAGATGAAGCTTGAGTTCTTCCTTTAACCTTGATTATCAAAGGTTGATCATCGACAGGTTGGGATTGGATTCGTCCCTTGACTATGATCTTCAAAGGTTGCTCTTCTGGCGGATCTTCATTAATAGACTGATCCTCAGTAGATGATTGATCTTCAGCTATGTCTGATATCTCTTTCACATGCTCTTGTTTATAAAGCCTTGAATCAGAAAAATAGGCTTCGACACCCTTGAAAGGATTGATATCAGCAAACTCAGTCTTCACAACTCCTTGGAAATCCACATACTTGAAGCATTGATGGAGAGTTAAAGGCACGATATTATGCTCATGTAACCATGGTCTTCCAAGAAGAATATTGTAGGATACGTCTGAGTTGATAACATAGAAAGTTACCATAGTTCGAAGATCACCAATCTGAATCAGCAGACGAATCTTCCCCAGTGGTTTACTCTTGCCAGAGTTAAAACCAACTATCGTAGTACTAGTGTAAGTCAGATCACTAGTAGGAATTCTCAGGGATCTTAGCATACTCTGAAGAATTATACTAATTGAGGACCCAGGATCAATGTAAATCCTGTCAATTTCAGTAGATCCAATATACCCAGTGTAGCACAGAGGCCTGTCATGTTTGTTATGCTTCAACAACATATCTTCTTGTGTAAAGGTGATATTGGGAATTGCTTCCATCACACTATGACATTACGGACATGACACTGGACTATTATCAGGACTCTTGAGTTGAGCCAAGCATGAATCTGCTTAAAGTAAAGCTTCACTCAAAGTCTCTCTGCTTTCTCTAGAAAGGCGAAGCAGCTCAAATATAGATAGTCTAGCCGGAGTATTGGCTAACTGAGCTAGAATATCAAATTTGTAGGGTTTCATCACCACCCCCTGACTGGAAGCAGACTTCAATGGGACGTCAAAGCGTACTGCTTTCTGTTTCCCCTTTTCAACCACAGATGGTTTAGCAGGAACAAGAGAAGGTTGAGCTAGTAGTGTTTCCACTACGTCTTCTGCTTCTTTTGAGGATCCCTCATAATCTTTGTGGTACTCTTTCCCAGATCTTGTACCAGTAAAAGTTTCTTCTTCGGACTCAGGAGAAGGAAGTACCATATTACAGGATTTAGTCTTCCCTCCCATAGCCTTCTTTTTGTAAGGGTTATATGAGGAACTTCAGAACCCAACCCAACAGTGGAGTTTTGATTTTAAATCTGTAAAGGAAGTCGTATTCCTTTATCATAATTCAAACCTTCTCCCTTTTGAAAGTCATAACCCATCTTCTTCATGAGAAGGACAGATTGCTGACTATACAAGTGAGTAGGCAGTGGACTTTTAATAGATGGTTCAACAGAAGAGGAAGAAGCAGGACCTTCTGTAACCACAGGAGAAGGATTTGGGATACGAGGAAAAATCCCTGTCGGAGCTTTTTCATAAGTAGCGAAGACTTGTTGTGCCCTGTATAAAGGAACACTATTCATGGCTAGCTACTGCTGATGAGTAAGCTTGAGCTTAGTAGGAGGAGCTAGACTTGGGGGACATATGTTCAATCCTCTCAGTCTATTTTCCAAAGGAAGGCCATCCCATAGATGATCCAAATCATCAGGATCTGAGATAACATGAGAAATCATGTTGCAGGTTTTGACTTTTTTACCTTTCTTAGATTTTGAAGTTTTACCTTCATTTTCTAATTCAGGTACTAAGTCAGAATGCACCCACATAATTTCACCATTCTTTAATGTGAGAGGCAGCAATCCTTCATTTTCTTTTCTAGGAGGCGGGATATTCACAATTTTTATCGTCGCCTTCGGGATTGGGATAATTCCATCTGGGACTTGCTGTGGAGGAAAATCTCCAAATTAAAGAGAAACTATATTGGTTGTAACCGTATGGTCATCATTGGTTAAAGCGATAGCACCGCCATTTATCAGCTCTTGGATTTTCTTCTTCAAGACATAACAAGCACTGGTAGGATGATTAATGTATCTATGATAGATACAATATTTGGCATTATCAGTCAGATTCACCTCATTAGGCCTCTTTGGCTCCAGAATCTGGAGTTTGCCACTCTTCACTAGACATTGGAATATCCCTGGGATATCACTTTCGTCAAAAGAGTATTCTTCCTTTGGCCTGGAAGATTCCTGATTATTCGGCGTCGTTTTATTCTTGGAAAGATTGACCATGAGGGTATCTTTTCCTTTCACATTATGATTACCATGATTATTTCCAGGATTACTTTTCTTTCCCCTATCTTCTGAGGCAAAAATCATCCCATGTTCACGAGCCAACCTACCATTGGTCTCGGCAGAAACTGCTGCTATGATAAACGAAGCCCAATCTGTGAATTGGGAACCCGTAAAAACAGCAATAGATGGTCGCAGATTCATCTTACATGTATCAATTAGCGCTGAATCTGGCATACTAGGAGGCATCTTTAGAGTAGCCTGTCGGAAACGTTCGATGAACGTCCGAGTATCTTCCTTCTCCTTTTGTTTAATTTCTATTAAAGAGGACATGTTCATGTCCATACCTCCTTCATAGAAGCGGGAGAGAAACATTGCCTTAAATTTGTCAAAAGACGAAATACAATTATCGGGTAAACTACGATACCAGTCGTAAGCTGAACCCGTCAAGCATCCAATGAACACTCGAGTGAGAAGAGCATCATTTTTCTGCAGATGTACAGTCATAATATCAAAATAATTGATATACTGACTAGGAGAAGCCCTTCCATCAAACAATACCATAGATTGTGGCTTGAATTTTGGTGGAAAGGATACATCATTCCAATAAAGAGGATAAGGTTGCTTAATCCCTAACCTCTGGAGCTGATCCTTGTGCTTCAAAACTTCAAACTGTGCTTTGAGCTCACGCACTGATTGAATGGCTTCACTGGTTTGCGGAAGCACATATGATTGAATAGTTGTTGGATGTACCGTAATCCCTATTGGAGATGGTACATCCTCTGGAGTAATAGGATCTGGAGATGCAGAATTTTGATTAACAGCAGGCTCTTGAATATTCAAAGGTATATCAGCCCCTTGACTATCTTGAGTTGGTGCTGCTACTGGTACCGGTGTTATTACTGTCGGCTGAGCAGTTTGCTAATTTAATATTATCTGGTGCATGTTTTGCACCATATTAAGCATGTCTTTCAGTGATTGCTCAACGGCAGTGAGACGTTGTTCTGTATTAGCAGATGACATCTCTGGTTCATCTCCAATAGCGTAGGATTCAACCTCTCTTGAAGATATAGAAGGATTAGTATAGAAGTATGAATCAACACTATCAGTTTTGGACTCAAAAGATTGAGTACCCCCAGCTTCTGAATCAGAAGTCTGCAATTGTCTTTGTCTTCTTGATCGAGTATTCTGATATACTCCCTCAAAGGAATCAAGAAGTTTGTTGAACTGTTGTTGACCTGGAGTTTGGGACATATTCCATCTTGGGCATCGTCCTCTGTTAGTATGAGATGCCATGTTAACTGACACATATGACGGCTCATGTTCTTGATCTTCATCTTGTTGTTGAGGCATATTAAAACTCAATCGTTCAAAAACTGACTGTTTTGAAACTGAACAACAATAGTTGATTACAACCTGGTGATATTCACAATGATGTTTTTCTTGGGGGAATGTCACCGGAGATTGTCTGTTCTTACGCTTTTGCATTAGCAATTCACGTAAATCAGAAGGAGTACAGGAAATAGTCTTCTTTATTACATTTGGGGTAGAAAAACGTTTAGTCCCTTGTGTATAAAGAAGATTACTGGCTGCATTCGCAGAACCAAACTGTACATTTTTACGCGTTTGGAGTTGTGTGCGTAAATCTTAAGATTTTTTAGCACGAAGGACTCCATTTTCATTGCGTGTAATTTATAGGTTTGGTACTTTGCGTAGAGCAGTATTAGAAGGTTGTTGGTGTAGAACTAAAGCTTTACCAACAACATTTTTGCGTTGTACGCGCTTAGGTACATTCACATTAGATGTATAAACATCGTTGTGAATTTTATCCACACTGTCACAGACAGGAGACTTACCTTTACGCGTAGAGCATAAAAATTGATTATCTACCACGTCACAGACGGAAGATTTTCCTTTACGCGAAGAGCGTAACTTATGTGTGTCTACCACATCACGGACGGGAGACTTATTCTTACACTCAGAAGCATTAACATTAGAGTCTGCCGTATTACAAATAGGAGACTTATGCTTATGCATCGAGCGTAAAACTTGGTTTTTACCCACTGGGCGTTAAACTTGGTTCTTACGCAGTGAGCGTGGAACCTGATTATCTACACCGTCACAGACGGGAGATAAATTGTCACACTTAGGGTGCAACGCCGAAGTAAGGACTGCCTCGTTACTAACGGGAGCCCCTACGACAGGAGTGGGAAGGATTCCCTTGCCATCAGAAACAAAAGAGAGATCAGAAACTACTTTGGATTTAGGAATCCAAACTTTTTGTGCTTTGCGAGATTTTTGAACATTGGAGCAGCGAGAACCACCTCCAGTTCCGAGCATCTCTTCATAAGCAGTCTGTTCGAAGTGTACAACCAGAGTCTTCTTTGTCGATCCAATCGACACATCATCGTATTGAGCAATTGCCTCCTCGTCAGAGGAGAAGGTCGTCCCCAGCAGAGTCGCCATTTTGTTTCACTTAACAAAATGCCAGGAAAATTGGCTTTTAAAAATAAAACGAGAAAAAGTACAAGAAGTACAAATTTGATTCTGGGAAAGTATTGCTATGGAAGTCTGATCTGTAAATGATGACTTTGTTCCTTGGACCATACGATGATGATGAAGATTACTGCTTGAAGATGAACAGTTGGAAGAACTAAGTCACCAGAAAGGTATCGACGCACTTGGGCACTGTTGGGAGGCCGAATGCTTTCTTGCTTTGCTTCACTCTGTTCTGAAAGAAAGGTTGAAGAAGAATGCTCTGGAGAATCAAAGTCTCTGAGTTCTAATCTCTCTGTTTTCTCTCCTTCTGTCCCTGTCTCTGTTATGTGAGAAAAATAAGTCTATTTATAGACTTGGGCTCTTGTGCGTAAAAACTCAGCAAAAGTTCCGTCTTTACGCTAACAACTGCCACCTACGACCAAAGTCATCCTCTGTATACGTTGACACGTGTCCCATCATTTCATTAAGAATAGGATGCACGTACACACATTCTTCGGGATGTGTGGCATGAAAGCCATGTAGGCAAACCACGTTCCAAATTGGTCAGAAAGAATAGGGCATAAAAATAGCCCCAATGTACTCTGAGCGTAAAGCAGTAGACTAGGCGTAAAATAGCCCTGACATGGACTTTCCGCGTAAAGTGGTTATTAAATAACCTTGAGCGTAAATTAGCCTAAATAAACTTTATGCACACGTCGACTTTTGAGCGTAAAAACTCGTATAGTCTCCATGCGTAAAAGAAGCCATACTGTGAGCATAAAAAATAGCTCAGTCCACATACTAAACGACAACATTGGTCTCTGTGTAAAACAAATCCCTTCGAATTCTGTGGTATATGCCATCATTAATATCTTCATGTCAGACTTTGCATTAAATGCAAGACTTGACAGCTTTGTCCAGCGTAGAAGTGGCTAGCCTGTCCCAGGCGTAAAACCCTTGGCTTGACCCTGTCGTAAAATGGTTAGCCTGCTTTAGGCGTAAAGTGATTAGCCTCTCCTTGGCGTAAAATAGATTATCTTGAGTGGAATGATCCGTCTCTTTGACTCATTCTATGAAGCACTTTTGACGCTCCTACATTGCTCTAAGTACCTATCTACCTACCAATATATATATATCCCTCCTCTAACACACAGACATACTCACTCCAATACCTTGCTGCCAAGGACACCCTCACATAGTAATCTAATGTTTGGATACACAAACCCCTTTACTCCTATAACTCCATAATACCCTTCCTATGGCAGTACAACCAGGCAATGCCTATAGCTCACTTCCTAGCCTGCCCATAGCCAGGAAGATCCCCAAAGCTCAGTTAATAGTTAACAAAACACAACCTATCTATCAATACAACCAAATGTAAAGGAAATAAAAGTAAATTGAAAAAAAGGAAAAGGAAATCTGGAAACCCAAACTAAATCTCATTCTCAGTTCTCATTTCAGATTTACATATATACATAGATACATACATTTGCATTCATACATAGATATATAGGTACATGGATACACACATAGGTACATGCCCACATAGGTATATAGATAGGCATATACATAGATGCATATCTTTATACATATATATAACTCGATGTGAAATGGGTGTGTTCATGCAACCTAGGCTATAGGTAATCCTGTGTACTTGTGTGTGTGTGGGGGGGTTCAGCTAACAGTGTGTTAACTGTGTAATGGAACTCAGGAAATTCACTTGGAACAGGACAGTTTCAGGAAAATGACAGTGTTCTCAGGATTCCAGTTTTTTGACAGTTCCTTGTGACATGAAATCAGTTGAAACAGTGTAAATTAAAGATAAATTTGAATCCAATCCAATAACAATCTCAGGATACCTCTCAACACTCAAACCACAGTATCAGTAAATACCAAGTCACATTCAACTTCAAAACCCCAAAAAAAACCCAATTCAAAACTGTCAAAAACTGGAAAATGAAATCAGTCCATACACATTGTACATTCAAAACCAAATCGTTCACAATCAATATACAACATGTGTCAGGGGGGGGGGGGTCGAGTGTGTGTGACACACGTGTCCATTGTGTCCAGGAATCGGGACATAAAGTGTCTAAGAATTCTAAATGCCATTGACAGGACTGGCAGTTAAGGCTGCCTCGTGCAGCCATATCGTGTCCGATTGGACACGACTCAGTACTCGAGACGAGCCGTGCTTTTTCACAGTGACAGGTGGGATATAGGGCTAGGTTTCTAGTAGCCTGGAATGTATCCATATGGTGTCGATGTGTTGATACGAGGCTGTATCAGTGGCACAAAATCGAGTATGTGCCTGTCAGGGAAATTCAATGTGAGCTCGAGAACTTTCTCGTCTCGCAACCAAGTGTCACAAAACTTGTTGAGGGTCTTGTCAGACATGGCCCCCACCACCTCGTCAATTTTGACATGTCCACGTGATGTGTCGTGTCCTGTGTCAAGGCCGAAATGCAGGAGATGTGCACAGTGTACACGAGGCAGTGCAAAGTCAGTGCACGGTTGATTTCTCCGTGCACACTGAACGAAGAACCGAGGAATTTTGTGGGAGTGACGTCAGTGGGTGCCCCCATGTGTCCATGAAGTTTCATGGCATGTGGTGTCGTGTCGTGTCCGTTAGGACACTCGAACAGCCGGGAGCCGTACGAGGTCTGTGCGCGGTGTCGTGCATGAGGTGCGTATCCGATTTGGACACGAAAATCCACCAAAATCATGCTCAGTCATCACAAAAGTTATTATACATATATAGATATACGAATCCATGCAATAATCGAAAATAAAATCCTAAGGGGCATTCTATCAAACACATCAAGTATAGCATTGATACGTGTCCGATACGGACACCAAACGGACACGGTTTTCTACCAAACTCTAGGGATAGCTAGGGGACACCTAGATCTAGCCTAATATGCAAAGAAATTAGAATTAAAATATAATTTGATGGGTTTTACCTATATGTGCAAATGATCAAGAAAAGCCCCAAATCGGTTGATTCCCGTTGTTAGCCAAACCCTCCAAATTTTACTCAAACTGAAATTACTCTCCATAAATATCAAATAGAGGGTGATTAGAATCTATTGCAAAAAATTTGGATAAAAAAGGATTTAAAATGGAATTATTAGGAATTTAGAAAGATGGGGATTTACCTTTCCTTTCTCTAAGTGTTGGTTGAGCACAAAGAGACAAGAACAAGTGAATGAGTGTATAAATATGATGGGGATCTCTATATGGCTGGTCACTTATGGCTAAAATTAGGGTTAGGGTTCAAGTCATGGGCCATGGGCCAAGTTTCATAAGTCATGGAATTAAATCCTTAAGTCATAAGTCATGAACCTAGTCTTTATACCTCCTATTCAAACTAGATGCTAAATGACTAAAATGAGGTTGACTTAAGTTAGAATAGGGTCTCACCTTGCTAACTAAGTCACCATAGTTAGGGTTAGCTTCTAGGTTAGTCTCTTAAGTCACAACTAGCAAAAAGTCAAAATTAACAATCACCAATGCAATAAATCATAAAATAATTCAAAGAGGCCAAATGACCAAAATACCCTCATGCTCAAAAGTAAAATAAATCATCCTAATGACATGGTTAGGCTCTAGGTCATGCAGTCTCTAGGATTTCACTAGCAGCACATCAAAATCACAAGTCATGACTTAAACAATTCAAAATTGATTAAAAATTACCAAAATTCATAATGTGAAATAAATATCAACAAATAATAATTATAATTTCAAAAGTTCAAAATTACCCTCATTTGAAAAACTGGATGTTACATACTGCTACAAACATCTCATCATCATTAAGAACCAAAAGTGATGGAATAAAGATCAAGACATTTTACATCTTTCTTATGTATCTTTATTTGAGTCTAGAAAAGTATGTAAGATTGATCGGATTAGTACTGGCTTAGCAATTTCAGTCAATAAAATACATCCTTCCTATCCACCAAAATTCCTATCCAAAGTCCACAAACAAAATAGTCTAAAATCCATATTGTGTAAATATATCCAAATGGATCGACCAAATCTGTTATGTTTGAACCCTGACAGAATTTGGCCAAAACTCGGCCCGAGTTTGTTCAAATTGTTTTAGTTATTTTTTTGGTCTTTCAGGATATCTATATCCAACGTTCGAATGCGAGATTTCTGCATCTGAACTCTTCGCGAACTCTGCCCAAATTCGGTCCATAAAAACACTATAAATAGAAAAAAAAACTTTCACATTTCTGATGTATCAATAAATTTCTCTTCTGTCTATACCTTAAGTGTTTTCTACGTGCTATACACTTTCATATTTAGTCTATACTGCTCTTAGCCAAGTGAGTATCAGTTTCAGTTCAATCTAGAGTTTAGTTTAAAGAGTTGTATTGGAGGCCATCTCAGAAAAATGTTCCCATTTTCAAATGCTTTCAGGAGTCGGTCGTGCACTCGTCGCTAAGCACGATGTTGTTGTAGTTGGTCGTGCACTTTCCTCCCAAGCACGGTGTTATAAGAGTTGCAAGCACTCAGTTAAAGCTTATGCCATAGTGGACTAACATCGAACAAGAGTATTCGAGACTGGACTAGTCCTCCACGAGGGATACTAGTATATATCGCTGTGTCATTGAATTTGATTCTTCTTTACTCTTTACTTTTGCTGCAATTCATATACTGATATTCATCTGCTTTTACCGGTATTTGATTACCATATTAAATAGTTTTTAAATTGTGATATTTATTCTGCTGCACACACACACTATATTCACCACCCCTCTAAAGGTGCTCAACGGCCCTACAATTCGAGGAGTTCCTGTCAAAAAAATTCCTTATCTTGTGTTTATACCATGTGGTTGCACATGCAAGGTTTTTTTATAGGATTCAATAGTTTCAAGCGAATATAGGTTATCAAAAACATTAAGGGAACTTTTACTAACAATATACTTATTATTTCAAAATGAATCAGGTTTGCCCAATAACGTAACTGAAACTAAATTCCATCTAAAAGACGGTCAAATAGAAGTGTCTATTAAATCCAAATAATAACCAGATCGTAATAATAACCTAAAATGTCCTATTGCTTCACTTCTAACAAATTGCCGTCACCCACATAGATCTATCTTTGACCATCAATTGGCTTTCGGTAGCTCAGACAACCTTGTCTAGAAACACTAATGTGGATAGTAGCATAATAATATAATTTTTAGGTACTGAAGCTAAATTAACCTCAGAATAAACCAAATTTAGAAATATACTTTTTTTATACGTCATGCGTGGTACTTTGTACATTTTTTGCTATGTCTTGGCTTGTCACAAAAGAAACAGCCCTTAGTTTCATATTGTTGTTTCTTTTGAGTTGGACGTATAGCAGTTTCTATATTCTTTCTCTTTATGCCCTTAAATTTTTCTTAAACATGGAAATGGAATTCATATTGGCATATATTATAGCAATATTAACTGTAAAGCTAATAAAATAACAAAACATGCATGCTCTAATTAATAAAAAAAATAATAGTCAAACAAATTCAAGTAATGGTGAACCCTATCTCAAGATACCGAGTACATCATTAGTATCAAGTCTTTGGATAGTAATATTAACGGTAAAGGGCACTCTTGGTGTAATGATCAAACGCTAACAATAACACATGTAAAATAATTAGCCTATCTTTGGATCAGATTATCATTCACATGTAAACCTTATAATTGTCACACATTTATCACCACAAGTATGTGTACAATTCGACCAAGTTTTAACCTTCCTTTAGGCCGACTAATACTCGCATGAATATACACACACAAACATCCGACATCCCTCATAGACTATATATGCAAGAGAGGTCACTTTTTGAGATATCTTATTTCAACGGGTCTAATTAGAATGTTAGACAACTATTGCTAGTTATAAAAAATACCAAATAATTTGAATGTTGACTAAATCCTTATGTATATGCATTTACATGACTGTATCATGACAGAATCTTTATGTTGACTGAATTATGACTGCTACTAATATTTTGTGTAGTACTCTTGGAATTGGGGCTTTAAGACTTAAGGATAAAAGAGAATCATAAAAAAATAAAACAGACAAGATTTTATGCTATCCCCGTGGGGCATTGCTATTCTTACAACCAAAAGTGGTTGTAAGAACTTACAACTACCACATGGTCGGCCTCCATTATGGAAGGGGGGAGAGGTAGGGCCCAGTGGGACCCATGTAGCCGGGGGAGGGTGTTGGATGTAAGTAGGTTGTAAGGGGTTGGTTGTAGACATAGCATTTTTCGACTATTAATGATCAAATAATGTATAAATAAGTCAAATCAAAAAAGAAGAAATGATAAACAATCTTTGATACACATTGCTGCAACTACATTTATATGTTGATTATACTACCAGAATAAGTCATATTAATGATGTCGAGAAATATCGCTAATAGGCCAAAAAATGTTGCTAAAAAATTTAGCGACTTTCTTAGAGAAGAATTATTGATGACGTGTAATTAGTGGTCACTGACACCAAAAACATCGCTATCACGCCCCACTCCCAAATGTATGGGATTAGGGCCTAACCTGGCCAGCTGATACGACCTAGAGTGAGCTACCCAATTTAATGAACTCACTTAGGCGTACTACGATGTAAAAGTAATTAACCAAACACAGGCAATATCTAAATCTCATCTACAAATAACATAGAAAGAAAGTGCTGAATATAAACACAGACTAGTCTGAATATCCAAATACAACTGAAAGAAAATACAGGTCTAGTGGAAACAATCCTACGGTACATCAAAATGAAAGTACATGAATGGAAGATAACTAGCTAAGAGTATCAGCTAACTAGATATGAAACTCTTAGCCTAAGTAGCAGCATATATACCGAGGTCAAGGGAACTCCTCGGGGTAGACCTCGTAGTCCTCGCCAAAGTCTTTCGCCTCAGCTCCGGCACCGTATATCGTCGAGTATGTGTGCTCGTCGGGATCTGGAAAAGTACTAGGTCCTCAGGGGACATAGCAAGATACAAATAGGGACATGCCATAAAGTAAATACTGATCTAACATAAGGGAGAAACGCTAACCAGTCTAAGTGAATGCATACAAAGACAAATTTGGAACATATGGGTAGGTGAAAATAATGTCGTCGAAGCACGGGCCGACGTCGGATCACGAGCCGAAGGATTTGCGTTGGAACACGGGCCGAGCGTCGGATCACGAGCAGATTAGCTCAATACTAGCGTCCTTCCGACCGAACCTAGCGCGCAGCTAGTGGCCGCTGCCGGAGATGTACCTACTAGTAAGGGCCCATGCCAACAACGGCCATCCCAGAGGCTAACATAAAATAATGTAACTGTCTGTGCCATACGCCTACTGGTTGTCTTTTCTGCCCCGTGATGTATAAGTCGCATCCACGACCCAACATCTACTCTCTTTGAAGAGTCAGCTATCTAGGACCATCACTACCCTATATGTGCCGTCACACGAGCCACTCGCACTGATGGCCAGTCGAGAGCGACAGCACGTGCCATGATCTGATCTCACTCAGTGCCGTGTCGTAACACGTGTCATGGTCAAGGAAGACGTAACAACAACTCCACAATCCAAGGGTACGTCGTCTATAACTAGGCCAAGTAGGTAGTCCTAGTGTCGACGCCAACATCGACCATGCCCGGGGTAATCCCGGACTCTACTAATCAAATCTACACTACAAGAGTATAATGATGTATATGTAAAGCAGTAAATACAAGGCAAGGTATACTTGCCTTCAATCCCGCAATTTGCAAATAGTGCTCCGATCCCTCCTGCCTCAATCACGCCGTCCAAGGGACCTACAATCACACAACCAAGGCTCACAATAAACATCCAAGGCCATACATCTATCCACACACAAAGTAGAAGTACGTTATTCGTACGGGATACCACATTCAAATATTAAGTTATATTTATCCAAGGGTGCACAACCACAAGCTACATGTGACAAGTTTATATATATATATATATATATATTTTTTATATATATATATATATATATATATATATATATATATATATATATATATATAAATATATATATATATATATATATATATATATAGGCTTATGAATGTACAATTACAAATCCTATATTATATATAATTCATACGGGATACCACATTCAAATATTAAGTTATATTTATCCAAGGGTGCACAACCACAAGCTACATGTGACAAGTTTATATATATATATATATATATATATATATATATATATATATATATATATATATATATATATATTTTATATATATATATATATATATATATATATATATATATATTTTATATATATATATATATATATATATATATATATATATATAGGCTTATGAATGTACAATTACAAATCCTATATTATATATAATTCACAAGTATCCCTAGAGCATGTGTATATACAAGTATAGGAATTTATGTATGTAAGTCCTATATTTGAAATGATACGTGTGTACATGAGTGTACATAGAGCATATACATATATACGTACATAGAGACAATTATCTATTTTTATTTATATAAAATACGTAAATATATATTTGAAAGAGTTTATATATGTACATATATGCATAATGAGGCTAAGAGTACATATATATTCTTAGATATATATTTATATACATATATCTAGGTGTACATAATGAGGCAAAGTATGTATTTTTATGCATATAAAAGTATATACGTATTCATACATATTTGTACATAGAGACAAGTATATACATATATGTATACAATGAGACAAGAAATACATATATAGTGAGGGTTATGTGTGTGACAAGAGTGTCTTCATAAGTATGTGCATGGATCCATTATAACCATGCTTATGGTAACTATCTCTACATCACATGTATCCATGAAACACCCACAACATAATGAGCACCTTCCATCCTTCACAACCAAGACATAAAATGTACATATAACACATAACATTTAACATTTCCGTACTCATTTATATATAAGAAAATTATATATATATACACATGCACTTAAAGAATGAAGAAAGAGTAGAGGAGGATACCCAAGAGAGAAGGTGAAGGTGATGATGGGTGGTGGAGGTGCTGCCGGCCTGGGGGGTGGCTGCCGCCGGCCAAGGTGGCTGGTGGTGGTCGACCAAGGCTGTGAGGAGGTTGTGGAAGAAGAGGAGGAGGAGATGTCTTGAGGTGGTGGAGATGATGGTTGTGTTGAAGGTGGTGGTGGAGGTGTTGGTGATGGTGAAGAGGATGGAGGAGATGATGAAGATGATGAAGATGGTGAAGATGGTGGCTGCTGTGGGCCAAGGTGGAAGGGGGCTGTCGGTGGTGTCTGTGGGAGAAGAAGAGGAGGTTGTGGTGGTGGTGAAGTGTGGGAGTGATGGTGTGAGTGTTAATGATGGAGAAGGAGAAGTGGAGTTTTGAAGGAAAGGAGAGTGTGAGAGAGATGATGAGAGGGGGAGAGAGAGGACCGAATGGGAGAGGGGGGGGGACTGCTCCTGTCGGGTAGGGGGAGGGTATAGGAGAGAGAAAGTATGGTGGTGGTGTATGTGTGTTTAAAATAAGGAGAGAGAGAAAAGAGTGATGGTGATGGTTGTGTGTGTGTTTAATTAGGAATTGAGAGTTAGAGAGAGGAGAGAGAACGTAGGAAGGGGGAGTGTGTTGGCTGTTGCTTTTGTGGGGGGTGAGGGAAGAGAGAGAGAGAGATAGTGATAGGTGATGGTGATGGGAGTGTTGTATTTATTTAAGGAAATGAGAGGGTGTGATGATGATGTGTGTGTTTGGTGTTTTGTAGGATTTATAGGATGTTGTGTGTGTGTATGTATGTTGTAGGGGAGATGCCATGTGGCTTAGGTTGAGTCCCGATGGGTCGGGTTGGGTCACAATTGGGTTTAATTGGGTCCCGAAAATTAAATGACCTAAATTAGCCATTTAATATCATTGATAAATAAATAGTACACGGGAACTAAATTGGATGGGACATAAGTGGCACGCGTGTAGTAGACTCAAAATGGTCCGCGTCCATAACTTGGGTCGACCAGTTTGGGTCAAATTGGTGTCTCCAATACAAGTTGGAATTAAATGTGACTCGGTGGGGCAAATCGGGATTGGGTCAATTGTCCGAAAAGTTGTGCGATAAAAATGAAGCACAGGAGAGTGTGTCTGAGTAGGACACGAAGGTCATGGGTGTAGAGCGTCTCGAGTAGATCGCGCATGACAAGTTGGTCTGGATAAAATGACTAGCCTTGTGCTCCTAATTTAAAAGTCACGGTAACGTGTCGATAATAATCAAAAATAAAAGTAGGAAATTATTAATAACTTAGAAAATCATAATTAATCATATTAAATTCCTAATTAAATACGATTACTCTAATTAATTCTAATTAAATCTAATTAAATTCCAGAGAGCTTACAACCTATCCACCTTAGAGAATTTCATCCTCGAAATTTAAACATATACTATAGCAGCAAATTAGAAATAACTGAACATAAATGCATGCATACCTAGCCCCATAAAGAGATGGGGAAAATGCTCGCGTATCGCATCCTCGCGCTCCCAAGTCGATTCGCCTGGTGCATGATGCCTCCAAGCGACATGAACTAGCGGGATGATCTGACCCCGCAGAACCTTCTCTCTCCGGTCCAAGATCTCCACTAGCTGCTTCTCATTAGATAATCTCGGCCCGACAGTGATCTCTGAATGGTCCAGGACGTGGCTAGGATCTGGCACATACCTCCTCAGCTGAGATACGTGGAACACATCATGAACACCCTCCAACGACTGCGGTAATGCTAACCGGTAGGCAACCTCTCCAATCTGCTCCAGCACATCAAAGGGTCCAATGTACCTTGGACTCAGCTTCCCTCTTCCTCCAAACCTGATGGTACCTCTGGTGGGTGAGATCCACATGAAGACATGGTCTCCCTCCCTGAACTCCAGGGGTCGCCGGTGTGTGTTTGCCCAGTGCTTCTGTCTGTCTTGAGCTGCTCTCAAGTGCCCCTAGATCTGCTTCACCTTCTCTACTGTACACACCACCAACTCTGGTCCGAGTATCAGCCTCTCGCCTACCTCACTCCAACAGACTGGAGAACGACACTTCCTGCCATACAATGCTTCAAAAGGGGCCATCTGGATACTGGCCTGATAGCTGTTGTTATATGAGAACTCCACCAGGTGCAAGTGGTCCTCCCATGATCCCCTGAAATCTAGCATGCACGCCCTCAACATATCCTCCAGCGTCTGAATGGTGCGCTTGGACTGGCCATCTGTCTGCGAATGGTACGACGTACTAAACTTCAGTCGAGTACCAAGGCTCTCCTGTAGGCTCCGCCAGAAGTACGATGTGAATCTCGAATCTCGGTCAGATACTATACTAACCGGTACACCATGAAGTCGCACAATCTGTCTCATATACATATCTGCTAGGGCTTCTGTAGACTGTCCCACTCTGAAGGGTAGGAAGTGAGCTGACTTGGTGAGTCGGTCCACTATCACCCAAACTGCATCACGTCCACTCGGGCTCCTCGGCAACCCTGTAACGAAGTCCATCGTGATATGCTCCCATTTTCACTCCGGTATAGGAAGTGGTTGGAGCAGTCCTGCGGACCTCTGGTGCTCAGCCTTGACTTGCTGACACACTAAGCACCTGGTTACAAAGCGGGCTATCTCTCACTTCATTCCATGCCACCAATAATGCTGCCTCAGGTCTCTGTACATCTTCGTACCTCCTGGGTGAATGGAATATGCTGAACTATGCGCCTCCGTCATCAGCTCCTGACGAAGCTCTCCATTGGGAACATAGAGGCGATCTCCGCACCTCAGAGTCCCATCCTCATGAATGTGCAGCCTGGTCTGCATACCAGCTTCTGTCCTCTGTCCAAGTCGCTGGAATATGTCATCTATCGGCAGTGCGGCTCTGATCCTCTCTACCAACAAAGACTGCACCTGCAGGCCAGCTAACTAGCCATCTGCTCCTGGTAGTACCACCTCGATCCCCAACTCTCGTAGCTCCTCTAGAAGATGGGGCTGAGTCGTCAACATGTATGCCATAGGCCTCCTGCTCAAGGAATCTGCTACGACGTTCGCCTTCCCTGGATGGTACTGTAGCTCAATCTCGAAGTCTTTCATTAGCTCCAACCACCGTCACTGTCTCAGATTCAGCACCTTCTGAGTGTAGACGTACATTAAGCTCTTATGGTTCGTGAATATCTCTACCCTCTCACCATACAAGTAGTGTCTCCAAAGCTTCAGGGCAAAGATGACCGCGACAAGCTCTAAGTCGTGGGTTGGATAATTCTTCTCATGAACCTTCAGCTGCCTCGAAGCATATGCTACGACCTTCCCATGCTGCATCAAAACGCATCCCAATCCCTTTCCGGATGCGTCGCTGTAGATCACAAACCCTCCTGGTCCGGATGGTATAGTCAGAATAGGTGCTATGGTGAGGTGCTTTTTCAGTTCATCAAATGCCACCTGGCACTCCTCTGTCCAGATAAACTCCTGTTCCTTCCGGGTCAAACGGGTCATCGGCTTAGCGATCCTCGCAAAGTTCTCTATGAACCTCCGATAATATTCGACAAGCCCAAGAAAACTTCTCACCTCCGAGACATTGGTAGGGGTCGACCATGTCTCTACGGACGAGATCTTCGCTGGGTCCACAGATATACCCTCTCCTGAGATGATGTGTCCGAGAAAAGAGATACTATCCAAAAAGAACTCGCACTTGCTCAGCTTGGCATAGAGTCTCGCTCTTCAATGTCTCCAACACAATCCGCAAATGCCTCTCGTGCTCCTCGTGGCTCTTCGATTACACCAATATGTCATCGATGAACACGACCATGAACTGATCCAACTACTGGTGAAACACTCTGTTCATCAGATTCATGAACACAGCAGACGTATTGGTCAAACCAAAAGGCATCACTAGGAACTCATAGTGACCATAACGAGTCCTGAAGGCTGTCTTCGGAATGTCCTCCTTCTGTACCTTCACTTGATGGTACTTAGATCTCAAGTCGATCTTCGAAAACACTCTGGCTCCACTCAACTGATCAAATAGGTCGTCGATCCGAGGCAAGGGGTACTTGTTCTTGATGGTTAGTACATTCAGGACTCTGTAATCAATGCACATTCGGACAGTCCCATCTTTCTTCGGCACAAACAAAACTGGGGCTCCCCAAGGTGAAGCACTCTGTCGGATGAATCCTATAGTCTGCAACTCCTCCAGCTTAAGCTTCAACTCATCTAGCTCCTTCTTCGCTAACCGGTACACATTAGAAGAGACCGGTGCTACTTCTGGTACTAGCTCGATGGAAAACTCCACTTGTCTGTCAGGTGGAAGACCTGGCAGCTCCTTTGGGAAGACGTCTATAAACTCTGCAACAATCGCCGGTGGCGCTGCCTCCATCGCCATATAGACACCGACGGACCGACCTACTCCTCGCTCTACGGTCCCTCTCATGAACTCAAACTCGGGACGATCTGGCGGTCCGAAGATGACGCTCCCCTTCCGGCACTCCAAGACGGCATGATACTGGCTTAACCAGTCCATCCCCAAAACAACGTCAAAGTTTGGCATAGGAAATACCAAAAATCGAGCTCTCATCTCTCTCCCATATACAACCACAGAGCACGTCCTACACGTACTAGTGACTGGGACGATCCCTCCACCCGTAAGAATCCTCCAACTCTTGGGTAAGTGCGAGGTGGCTACTTTGTGCATAGCAACGAAACTACTAGATATGAAAGACATAGTGGCTCCGAAATCGAACAGTGCAACAGCAGGCAAGGATACAACTAAGATAGTACCTGTAATCGCCACTCCCTCTGGCTCCTCCTGCTCCGGTGCCATAGCAAAGATCTACTCTTTCCTCTGAGCCTCTATCTGCTGACGGTACTGCATCTTTTGTGGGGGCAGTGGTCCCCGCTGATATCCTGGCGCTCGCTGGGCTGCAGTCGCCTGTGCTGGTGGCCTGGGTCCTGGAGGAGCTGGCCTGGGGGCCAACTGCAGAGCTCTGTCATTGTGCTGTGGGCAATCCATGGCCTGATGCTGTTCCGATCCGCACCTCAGGCACTGGTTGAGCCTCTTCCTGCACTCCCTCTGAAAGTGTCCCCTCTTGCCACAGTGGTGACAAGTCGGAAGCTCCCTCTACTGGTATGGTGCAGCTCTCTGCTGCTGATGGTGGGTCCCCAGGCGTCTGGTCGGGCCTCCTGTCTGAACTCTGGCTGGTGCAGCTGTCTGAGTAGGTCGCCTTACGCTCAACGGATCCCGGTTGATAGCTTCCTGGACTTTGGCCTTGGCTAGCACCTCCTCGTAGGTAGTCCTCGACTGTACGCTCATATACCTCTAAAGCTCCTTCGTCAGGCCATGATGGAACCTTCGGGCCTTCTCCCTCTCGTCTGGTAGCAGTAGTGTATCGAACCGGCTGAGACGAATGAACTCTGCATCATACTCGTCTACGGTCATGTTCCCCTGTTTGAGGTGGAGGAACTGATCGTAGAGAGCATCTCGGACGGTAGCTGGGAAGTACTTCGCCTTAAAGTACTCCAGAAATTGCTCCCAAGTCTTGTTCTTACCGACTTCACGCTCCTTCAATTCCCACCAATGATGGGCATTTCCTTCCATCTGAGTCCTCACGGCAGTCATCCACAAGTCAGCAGGTAGCTGCGAAGCTTCCAAGTTCTTCTGTGTGCTGGCTATCCAGTCTGATATCTCCTTCGGGCTCTCGTTCCCCTTAAAGAACATCGGGTTCATCTGACAGTACCTCCAAACGGTGCCCACCTGCTGGACTGGTACTGGGGCTGGTGGTAGCGCCGGTACTGGTGTCGTCATCCTCTCCAAGGCAGTCATCAGAGACTGCCTCATGGCCTCCGTTTGCTGCCACTGCTGCTGCATCATCATCTGGAAGAACTGGAACATCTGGGGCTGTCCCTCCGTCTGTGGCATCTGTGGCGGGATAGGTACATACGGTATCTGTTGCGGGTATGCTTCCTGCGGCATCTGGGGAGGATGGGGTGCATAGGGCACCTGCTGCTGGTACGCTCCCTGCGGCATCTAGGGAGGATGGGGTGCATAGGGCACCTGCTGCTGGTACGCTCCCTGCGGTATCTGGGGAGGGTCGGGTGCATAGGACATCTGCTGCTGGTACGCTCCCTGTGGCATCTGGGGAGGGAAGGGAGGCGGTGGTGGCAAAGGATTTTTCTCTTGACGCATCGACGTCTGAGATGTCTGGCCCTCATGGTGCATGGGTGCCGGCTGCGGTACGAACTCCACATGGATGGATGGAGTCATTGGGACGGCTTGAACTCGTCCGAAAGTCTGGGTGTCCGTAGGATCTGGAGTCCTATCATCGCTGGGCGAGGTATCGGATGCCTGGGCAACTCCATAAGTCGTGCGTCCACCGTGCAAATGCATCTCTCTGAAAGAGACAAAACTTCCATAAGATAGGTGCAGGAAACAAGCAGGATGCTAAATTTTAATCTTAAGATTTAAGAAGCGGAAGTCAAGACGATAATCAAATTATGGATGAGATCCTACATTTCATAGTTCTAATTGCAGGCTCGCATCGGTTTTACCCTAAGCGATGAACTGAGACCTGCATGGGCCACCACTAAAACCATGTCACGCCCCACTCCCAAATGTATGGGATTAGGGCCTAACCTGGCCAGCTGATACGACCTAGAGTGAGCTACCCAATTTAATGGACTCACTTAGGCATACTACGCTGTAAAAGTAATTAACCAAACACAGGCAATATCTAAATCTCATCCATAAATAACATAGAAAGAATGTGCTGAATATAAACACAGAGTAGTCTGAATATCCAAATACATCTGAAAGAAAATATAGGTCTGGTGGAAACAATCCCACGGTACATCAAAATAAAAGTACATGAATGGAAGATAACTAGCTAAGAGTATCAGCTAACTAGATATGAAACTCTTAGCCCAAGTAGCAGCATATATACCGAGGGCAAGGAAACTCCTCGGGGTAGACCTCGTAGTCCTCGCCAAAGTCTTCCGCCTCAGCACCGGCACCGTATATCGTCGAGTATGTGTGCTCGTCGGGATCTGGAAAAGTACCAAGTCCTCAGGGGACATAGTAAGATACAAATAGGGACATGCCATAAAGTAAATACTGATCTAACATAAGGGGGAAACGCTAACCAGTCTAAGTGAATGCATACAAAGACAACTTTGGAACGTATGGGTAGGTAAAAATAATGTCGTCGAAGTACGGGCCGACATCGGATCACGAGCCGAAGGATTTGTGTCGAAACACGGGCCGAGCGTCGGATCACGAGCCGATTAGCTCAATACTAGCGCCCTCCCAACTGAACCTAGCGTGCAGCTAGTGGTCGCTGCCGGAGATGTACCTACTAGTAAGGGCACACTACAACAAATATGGCCTACAATAGCATGCGTAAAACGCTATAAAAAGCCTTCTATAGCATATTCTGTCTGCTATGATCGCCCACGCTATAGTATGTCCAGACATGTGAACGCTATAACATTATAGCGTTCATGAATGCTGTAGAATGTTTATAGCGTTCGTATATGCTGTTGATGGTTTATAGCGTTTATGAATGCTGTAAATACTTTATAGCATTCTAGAATGCTGTAGATTGTTTATAGCGTTCGTGAGTGCTGTGGATTACTTATAACGTTTATGAACGCTGTGGATTATTTATAGCATTTGTGAATGTTGTGGATGATTTATAACGTTTGATGAATGGTTTGATTTATTATAGCGTTCATCATATGCTATCGTGGTAGCAGCAATTTAGACATTTTGAGTGCTATAAACCTGCTACAGAATTTCATATTATTTCATATCTGCTACAGAATTTCATATTTCATAACCTATTTTGTATCACATATAGATAACAATAATCACATACAATTTCAATCGCAACTTACATTTCGATCAATCAAGATATAGTAAAGATTTGCCAAAATATGAAATATTTCATTAGAACATTCAAGATGTACAAAAAGTAGTAGTCATTAAAACATTCAAGATATAGAAAAAGTAGTTGTATGCCAAAATAAACCATTCTATTTACAAAGTATCTGTAGTCCAAAATAAACCATTCCATTTACAAATATCTGTAGGCCAAAAAATAGCTCGCCTCTTTCCTTCTAGCAGCTATCCACAACCGTCAAAAACATATGCGCCAACCTACACAAAATTGAGAAGAAAACACATTATGATATAAAAAATAAGATTGAAATATTTCTGATACTCAAGTAGTGTTATGTAATAGCGAATACAATATGTTCAGTGGCTAAGGAGGCATGCAGTGTGTTAAATGTGAAGTTGCAGGACATTAGTGTTATGTAAAGCAGTGTAATACATGAAGTAAAGTACAAGAAGGTTTTACTGGACAGAGAAATTTCTGATAATCAAGTTGGACACATGTATACCTCATTACACTGGCTATGCAACTTAGGCTGATATATCACGATTGGATAATCTGGGACAGAGCAGAAGGAATAAGGTTGAACCATAACTATAAGTAAATGGGTCAATGAAATCAACTAAAGCAACAGGCTCTTAAATAGGGATAGACTACCCAATGGAGACTGAATTTTAAGGAAAAGATACTGGACTTAAAATGGTGACTGGTCACTTGATTCAATAGGGCATGTATCACATATCTGTGGACTGAAACAAGGAAATAACTGGACTGAAAGCAACATGATGATTGAATAAACACCCGAATACCTGAACTCAGAACGAAGGGTCTAAACTATATTTGAGATATGGTTTGATCCAAATTAATGACACTAGAAGAACTGGAACTTAACTTAAGAGAATTGAGGATATAACAATAGCCTATACTAACAGTTGTAATGGACTGAACATGTATCAAATGACTAATATGCAGGACACTCACTTCATATAGGAAATGAAGTGATGGAACATGTATGCAGGACATGGCTATGTGCTGTGGCAATGTATGCAATATACAAGGCACCCAAATTGAATACAATGATTAAATGTTGTAAAGGCAGTGTATCTACTGCTCTGATACATATACAGCATGCAGAAGTGATGGATATGAAGTATGGAATGAGGGTGCAGTGTAAGTGGAGATGCAGAACCATATCTAAGTACAGGAAAGCATAGGCAGTGTGAGGAAGAGTATGTGAATGTGCATGGTTAATGAAATCAACTAAAGCAACAGGCTCATAAAAAGTAACATGCTCATAAAAAGTACCTAGTCATCCAACGCCGTAATGTGTTCGGTCGGCCATGCAGTAGTACTTCCAATGATGTCTTCTATTGTGTCATTACCGAAATAGGGTCGAAATAGTAGTGCTTTGGGTTGTAAAGCAATATCTACCCAAACCCGAGAGGCATCTTTTCCAAGAGGTGTACCATGAACCACCGCTTTTGGATCATCTGTCACCCATCGTCCAATTGCAACAATTTCATTCGGATCCGTCCAATTTAGCAATTTACATTTTTGGTCTTTCAACCAACGACGACTACTTCCACTATGTGACTGCAACAAAGAATGAAAGAATGTTATATTTGATACTAGTACCATTTGAGATAAAATAGTTTTACTTGTTACTAGTATATCTTACCTGTGGAGTAGTAGATGGAGTTTTTGAAACGATATTTGGTTCATTACAATCTCCACATCATCGTCAGTGTCCTCCTTGTCATTGTTCTCATAGTTACCATCTTTATCGTTATTCACCTCATCCTTTTCCTATAGGGAATAACCATTTTAGTTAGAAAAAATCGAAGTTTTCCTCATGTCAAATTGAAGAATTCTGCTGAAAAGTAGACTTCTTACCTGACTTTTCATTAAACTATCAATTAATTGGTTTTGTTGTTGAAGTAACTTCGATATTGAGTTAATTTGCCCTTGCATTGAATCAACTTTGCTTTGGGAATTCTTGTCCTCATCGACACTCACCTCAACATCATTAGCTTGTTCCTGTTGATCACATTTCTAACGAAGGCAATCGTCAGTGGTAATATGTGCCAAAAAATATCAAAGGAAAAATAAGAACTACTTACCTGATTTTTCATTAAAGTATTTATCAACTTTGCCTGTTCTTCAACTAACGTTGACATTGAGTCCATTTTTTCCTGCATTGACTCGATCTCTTTTTCAAGCCTAACTACTGTAGCTGAATTCTTCGCTTTAGCCACTAATTTATATTGACTTGCTCCAGCTCCGCCTCCTCTAAGACTACCACGCTTTTCGGGTTGTGTAATTACTTGTGATAGTGCATCACCATCACAACCTGTTTTTGTCGATCCCTCAGATGACAGTGCAAGTAGGATATTTTTGGCCTTTTGCTGAAATAACAGTAAATGATACTCGAATTAGTCTCCTTTTGACATGGCGTGATTGTCAAAGCAAGAACACAGTAATTAAGCCAATATAAACATGATTGGGGTTATACATACAATGAGTTCATTGTCCTTTGGGTGTTTAGGTACACCTTCTTGATTAGTATACCCTCGAACCCAAGCACGAAGCCTTGCTTTGTCTTTAGGACATGGACCCTCTATTTTCTGTGTTGTATAAGATAAATCTACTTGCAATTGACAAGTGGAGAAATAAAAATTTGAAACAAATAATTGTGTTACACGTACCAATATTTCATCCGCAATGCGAGCAAATCCTTTTCGACTTCCAAGGTAAGGCATAGTTTGTTTCTCTCTCATTTGCTTGAACTTTGTAGACTTCTCCTACGTACACTCACATGCATATTATTAGATAAAAACAAAGACTTTATATAAAACATTTGAAATATAACTGAAGGACTGCCAGATAATATAAGTCTGTATTAGGCAAAGTTAAATCCCCGACTCTGAGATGTATCAATCCCCTTTTTATTCAATTCCATGTTCAGTCTTCACATGTTCATTCCTCATGCGAGTCAATCTCTACTGCAATGTGAAATGTGCAGGGGACTGTAGGGGTGTGTGCACTGCAATGTGCAGGGTACTGTAGGGTTATGTGTAATGTGCAATGTGCAATGCACAATGTGCAATATGCACTACAATGTGCAGTAACTGCAGAAATTGCAGTGCAGTAACTGCAAAAAGAAGAAAATAGAGCAAAGTGCACTGCAATGTGCAGGGGAAGAATTAGGTTTGAACTATCAGTGGCAAAAAGAAGAAAATAGAGCAAAGTAATGAAATAACAAACTGAAATTAGAATGTAACGATTAATACGACTTGACCGAAGCCTTACCTTATATTGTTTTGAGCATCTTTTTTTGACAAATACTTCCTAATCTGCTGGGGCGACGTCATTCGGCTTTTTCTTCAGAAATTTTCCTAATTTTGCTTTGTTTGTTCTACCTGGTCTTCCTATTTGTTGGAGAACGTATGCTTTTGCCTCGTCCTCTCGCTCCTTGAATGTAAACCTTTGCTACAAGTACAATAGATCATAAATAATTATTAGCAATAAAGTAGAAGCAAGACCTCTCAATTTAAGTTGTAAGATTTAAAAGATTAACGTAACTGCTTGCCAATAATATTCTTTGCTCTCATTAGGTACATGTCTCCAATCATCATATAGTATCGACACCATTTCACGTGTTAAACATCCTACAAAAGTTGATAGATGTTTTGTGTTCTTCCCAATGGGTTGACCAAGTTCATTCAATTCCACCTCTAGCCTATTCCCACTTTCTACTGGCAAAGCACTACACCTAGTAGGCCCACGGGTTCTTGTTGTTCTGTGTGTCACATTGGATTCATTGGATGGATTAGTGTCCAATCCATCATTTGAATCTTCTTGTTCGCAAGATTTTTCCTTGCCTCGTTTTTGCTTCTTTTCTTTTTTCCTGTCTAATCCATCATTTGATTCTTCTTGCTCACAAGATTTTTCCTTGTCTCGCTTTTTCTTCTTTTCTTTTTTCCTTGATTGATTTGCACTCTACAAATATGCAAGAAAAACATATATTAGAAATACAAATACATTTGAATCTTCTTGCTCATCTATACGAAGTCCACATTTGAATCTTCCTTTTGATTTGTACTATACAAAAAATGACTAACTTACCACATTTGAATCTTCTTGCTCATTTATACAAAATCCAGCGTTTGGATCATTCATAAGAGCAGCCTCAGCGCCTCGTTTATGCTTCTTTGCTCTCTTTTTTGCACGTTTTGAACTCTATGAATATGCAACAAATTAGAACATTTAAATTAAATGAGATTTGTCTAAAGTTATTTTCAAATACATGTAAGGCTACTTACCTCAGCATGAGCCATGTTGTGAACCACCTAAGAATACAAAAATACACGCCAGTAAATGATCAGGATTATACAACTAGCAACAGACTCCTACAATTTCTGAAAAAAGTTTCTGAGAACCTATATGAGCATTCCAAAACTGAAAAAAAACTAAAATATATGAGCATCAGAGTCTATAAACTTCTTTGTTTGCAAATACATGTAAAAAACTGAAAAACGTTTCTGAGAACCTATACGAGAATTCCAAAACTGAAAAAAAATTGAAATATATGAGCATCAGAGCCTATAAACTTCTTTGTTTGCAAATACATGTAAAAAACTGAAAAAAGTTTCTGAGAACCTATATGAGCATTCCAAACCTGAAAAAAATGAAATATATGAGCATCAGAGTCTATAAACTTCTTTGTTTGCAAATACATGTAAAAAACTGAAAAAAGTTTCTGAGAACCTATATGAGCATTCCAAAACTGAAAAAAACTGAAATATATGAGCATCAGAGTCTATAAACTTCTTTGTTTGCAAATACATGTAAAAAACTGAAAAAAGTTTCTGAGAACCTATATGAGCATTCCATAACTGAAAAAAACTGAAATATATGAGCATCAGAGTCTATAAACTTCTTTGTTTGCAAATACATGTAAAAAACTGAAAAAAGTTTCTGAGAACCTATATGAGCATTCCAAATACATGTAAGGGTACTCCTACAGATTTTTCGGCAATATGAGCATTCAAAACTGAAATATAGTAACAACCCCACAACAATATATAACAGAACTGAACAATAAACTTCTTTTTTTGTATTTGGCACCAAAGAGCAAGACTTAGCATAACAGGATAATCTTCTTAATTAGTAACAATCCCACACCAATATATAACAGAACTGAACAATATATATGAGAACTGAACATTAAACATATGTTCAAAATGAAGCATCCAATCATAAGATAATTGATAGAAATGTATTGGTTTAATTAGACTAAAGATAGAGGGGAAAAAAGACTAATTATACATAAACGCCCTCACAATCATTTCTAAGGTAACTATCACTACCATCTTCGACATTCTCATCTAGTTTTGATACATCCACCGGTGCTAATGATGGTGTATAGACATTTTGATCAACTTCCATATCCATCTCTTGAACCACTTTGTGGTGCCTTTAACACAACATACCAATTAGATGAAGCAGTGTCCTTAGAATAAAATACTTGGGTTGCCTGTGATGCTAGAACAAATGAGTCTCTTTCAAAGTGGTGTTTTCCTTGGGGAAGGTTAACCAAGGTAAACCCATCTTCTATTTTGATACCATTTGTTGTGCTAGCCCAATCACAATCAAAAATAGGAATATGGAAGGTATGATAATCCAAGCAAATTATATTCTTGAGCACTCCATAATAGGCAACTGTATCGGGGATTTGGTTCCTATCCTTCGAGCTGGATCTACAAATAGTTGTTGCCTCAAGTAACACACCACTGTTCTGTCTAGAGTTCTCAGCGTCCTTTGTATGGTAGCGGTTACCATTGATAACAAGCCCTGAATAAGACACAACATGTTTTGAAGGGCCATGTGCAAGCCCTCTTAACATGTTGGATATGTTTCCACTGGACTGTCCTTCAATCTGTTCAAAATCAAAATAAAATATAAGGTAACAACATTTGAAAATATACTCCTAAGGGTACTAAAACAGAATTTGTGACCTTTTGTTTTAACCAGCCTGACAATTCCTTGGAATGGCGATCTTGAAGTAAATTTTCATTTTGAACAAGGCGTCTATCTGAAAGTTTCAACTCCTTCAACTGCATCCTAATAGGGGAAACACTATTAACTTGATATTAATTACAAATATAGAGAAGTTACTTTGGAGTTGTATGTTTACTAATAACTTACTCTAGATAAGGTTCAACTTCAGCCATATTGAACAAAACATAACGGTGAGCACTTTGTAGTTTATGTTTATCCAATGTCATTATTATCCCCTTCGAAATTGGTCGGCCATCAAAAATTGCATCATTCTGAATATCTTTATTTCTACTTGGACGATTATCCATCTTAGCTACTTGTTTCATATACCCACTAACAAATCTCATGCTTTCATCAGCAAGATAACATTTTACTATACAACCTTCGGGACGTGCACGATTTCTAACGTATCCTTTCAGCACCTTTATATACCTAGGAGACGAAAAAAACAATTCTTATTTAAATTAAGCAAATTAATGAATAAAAATCAATAGAAAGAAAAGCAAACAATCACCTTTCAAACGGATACATCCAACGATAATGGACTGGGCCACCTAATTTTGCTTCACGTCCCAAGTGAATTGGTAAATGAATCATGATATCGAAAAATGAAGGAGGAAAGTACCTTTCAAACAAGCATAATATCTCAACAACTTCTTCCTCTAATTTCTCTATTTGTTCTCTATCAATGACTCTTTGGCACAAGACGTTGAAAAATGCACATATTCGAAATATTGCATTCCTTGGTCCTTTTGGAATAAGACCTCTCAATGCCACAGGCAACAACTGTTGCATTAACACGTGACAATCATGAGACTTGAGTCCTATTATTTTGTATTCTTCCACTGATATATAGTTCCCGATATTTGAACAGTAACTATCGGACAACTTCAAGTTATATAATCTCTTGCAAAAAGTTTCTTTTTCTTTCTTTGAAAGTGTGTGTGGTCCTGGTGGAAGAAAAATTCTCTTATTTTGTCGTTCTGGATGCAAAACATGTCTGATTCCCATATCTTCCAAATCCATACGCGATTCTATGCCATCCTTTGATTTTCCCTTCAAATTTAGCAATGTACCAACAATGCTATCACACCAGTTTTTTTCTATGTGCATTAGATCCAAATTATGCCACAAAATATGATGCTACAAAACAAAGAAACGTATTTACAAAAATTGATAAAACAATGGAAAGCTCAATTGAAAGTATTTACAAAACACATAGAAAAATAATATGATATTACCTCCCAATACGGTAGTAAAAAAATATTGACTTCTTCTTCCACATCTTTGGAGTTTCCTTCTTTCTTTTGCCATTGTTTTTTCCCTTCCCAAAATCATTTCTCATATTTTTCAGCCGTTCTAAAATTTTTGATCCAGTCATTAGTCTAGGTGGCTCCCTGTGCTCTTGGTTACCATCAAACCAACTTTTTTTTCGACCGAAATGGATGCTTGGATGGAAGAAAACGCCTGTGTCCCATGTAAATGGTTTTTCTACTACATTTTAAACCATTTTGAACATGTATTCACTCCACATATAGGACATCCTAATTTTCCTTTGGTAGTACATCCAGCTAGGTTACCATAAGCCGGAAAATCATTTATCGTCCACATCAAAATTGCTTTCAAGTTGAAAAAAGATTTGGTGAATGCATCATAAGCATGCACTCCATTATTCCATAGCTCTAGCAAATCATCTATGAGTGGCTGTAAATAAATATCTATATCATTTCCAGGTTGCTTCGGTCCAGGAATTAGTAGTGTCAACATTATATTTTCTTTTCGCATGCATAGCCACGGTGGAAGATTATATGTCGTGAGCATCACTGGCCAACAAGAATATGAAGAACTAAGATTGCCGAAAGGATTAATCCCATCCGCAGCAAGACCAAGTCTAAGATTGCGTGGCTCTTCTGCAAAAGAGGGCCACTTCATATCAATGGTCTTCCATGCCAAGGAATCTACAGGATGACTCATGATGTCATCTTCACTTTTGTGATTGTGATGCCACCTTAAGTTTTCAGCCGATTCAGCTGACTGAAACATCCTTCTGAACCTTGGAATTATCGAAAAGTACCTTAGTACTTTTGTCGGAACTCCTTTCTGAATTTTACCAGTCTTATCTTTCTTCCACCGTTCCAATCCACATTTGTTACACTTTTCCTCATTTTTCAATTCTTTTCTATATAGACAATAATCATTGGGACACGCATCTATCTTCTCACAATCAAGCTCAAACGTCTTAAGCAATGAAGAAACGGCACGTGAAGATTCTGGAATTGTATTTTCAGCAGGTAACATGTCATGCAATATTTCTAAAAGATGACTAAAGCATTTATCAGAAATTCCATACATAGACTTGTGCTTGTATAAAACAACGGTTGCTGATAACCTAGTATATTTTGTGCAAGTTGGGTATAATAGATTATTTGCATCCTTCAATAAGGTTGTCCATCCATCCTTTCTTTCCTCTTCAATAGGTTCAGGATTGGGATCATCTTCAAATATTTCAGTTATCTCAGTCTGTTCCACATTTGGAATTTCATTGTTCAACCCTTTCCCATGCCAAATCCAAGTGGTGTAAGACATATCCATCCCACGTCTTAGCAAATGAAGCAAAATCATATCTTTATTTCCACGACACAAATTCTTACAATCAATGCAAGGACATAACATGAAATCTACATTCTTTGCATTTGACTTGGCAAATTCCACAAACTGACGGACAGATTGCTTATACAAAGTTGTATTCCTAAAAACAAATGCAAAGGAATTATCAAATAAATAAGTGATACAAATGGATTTAATTTAGGTGAACACATTAGTATGGTGATGGATTTCAATACTTGTTAAGATGAACCCAATCTTTATTCATCATGATGACACCCACCACGTGCTTATATCCAACTTGACAACACCAAAAAAATAACTCAGACTTTGTAAAACAGCGTATATTCAGACTTAAAATAAATGTTAGGGTTTGTTCTGCCATACCTTGGTTGGAAAGACAGGACTGATAGATGCACAATAAACCTAAAAAAGAAAAGAAAAACAAGTACTGGAGGTTAAATATTGAAAAATTAAAAATATACCTTCTCCAAACTTTTTGAAAAATTAGGGTAGATGCCTCTGTCCGCAAGAATGTACAATCGTGCCATTACGCCCTCTCGAAAGCGAAGAAGATCGAAGAATTTTTGGGTTTGATCAGCAAACCCAAAAGGAGAATTTCAGGGTTTGACCAGCAAACCGAAAAAAATTAAGGAGGGAGAGAGGTACCTAAACCTCGGCGAGAGATGGATTAGGGTTTGATCAGCAAACCCTATTAACCCTACAGCTTCCTACGCGCGCAGGAGGAAAACTTTTCGTGGGGCTTAAGAAGTTTTTGTGGGATGCATGGGTTAGTTTTTGGGGGAGATTCTTCTCTTAACTGAAAAAAAACTTAAGAAGGAGGGAGAGAGATACCTGAAACTCGGCGAGAGGGATTAGGGTTTGATCAGCAAACCCAATTGTCCCTAGAGCTTCCTTCGCACGTAGGAGGAAAAATTTTCGTGGGGCTTAAAAAGAATGTGTGGGATGCATGGGTTAGTTTTTGTGGGAAAACTTTTTGTGTTAAATAGTGGTGGAAGCTAACACTAGGATTAATAACAAATCTACCATAAACTAAAACAAGTGGGCTGTAGAGTAATTGGTTGGGTCATTGAGTGCTTATATGGAAGGTTAAAGGTTCGAATCCTTTGGCTGTGTGTTGTTAGGTTATATAATTTTTTTTCTTTTCTGAAAAACAAAGGCTGTGTTGTTAGATTACATAATTTTTTTAAAAAATAGGGAAGAATGCTATTAATGCTATATAAACTAACCAAAGTATAAAATAGGAACCCTACAACCTTTGGTTGTGTTGTTAGATTTTTTTTAAAATAGAGGAGAATGCTATAACTGCTATATAAACAAACCAAAGAAAATTTTCTATGCTGCTTCTCCAAGCATTCGAACATGAGATCTGCATTGACATACAAATATGAATGTTACATATTCTACAACATTCAGGAAACGCTATAGATTCAACATTTTTATAGCAATGCTGAAAGAACGCTATTGTTGATAATATTCTATAGCGGGGACACCTGAACGCTATAGAAAAACTGCTATCGTAGGCCATATTTGTTGTAGTATGTCAACAACGGCCATCCCTGAGGCTAACAAAAAATAATGTAACTATCTGTCCCATACGCCTACTGGTTGTCTTTTCTGCCCCGTGATGTATAAGTCGTATCCACGACCCAACATCTACTCTCAATGAAGAGTCAGATATCTAGGACCATCACTACCCTATATGTGCCGTCACACGAGCCACTCGTACTGATGGCCAGTCGAGAGCGACAGTGCGTACCATGATCTGATCTCACTCAGTGCCGTGTCGTAACACGTGTCATGGTCAAGGAAGACGTAACAACAACTCCACAATCCAAGGGTACGTCGTCTATAACTAGGCCAAGTAGGTAGTCCTAGTGTCGACGCCAACATCGACCATGCCCGGGGTAATCCCGGACTGTACTAATCAAATCTACACTACAAGAGTATAATGATGTATATATAAAGCAGTAAATACAGGGCAAGTTATACTTGCCTTCAATCCCGCAATGTGCAAATAGTGCTCCGGTCCCTCCTGCCTCAATCACACCGTCCAAGGGACCTACAATCACACAACCAAGGCTCACAATGAACATCCAAGACCATACATCTATCCACACACAAAGTAGAAGTACGTTATTCGTACGGGATACCACATTCAAATATTAAGTTATATTTATCCAAGGGTGCACAACCACAAGCTACATGTGACAAGTTTATATATATATATATATCTATCTATATATATATATATATATATATATATATATATATATATATATATATATATATATATATATATTATAAAATATATATATATATATATATATATATATATATATATATATATATATATATATATATATATATATATATATATATATATATATATATATATATATATATAGGCTTAGGAAAGAAAAAAATATAGGCTTAGGAAAGAAAAAAAAAATATATATATAGGCTTAGGAATGTACAATTACAAATCCTATATTATATATAATTCACAAGTATCCCTAGAGCATGTGTATATACAAGTATAGGAATTTATGTATGTAAGTCCTATATTTGAAATGATATGTGTGTACATGAGTGTACATAGAGCATATACATATATGCGTACATAGAGACAATTATCTATTTTTATTTATATAAAATACGTACATATATATTTGAAAGAGTTTATATATGTACATATATGCATAACGAGGCTAAGAGTACATATATATTCTTATATATATATTTATATACATTTATCTAGGTGTACATAATGAGGCAAAGTATGTATTTTTATGCATATAAAAGTATATACATATTCATACATATTTGTACATAGAGACAAGTATATATATATATACATGTATACAATGAGACAAGAAATGCATATATAGAGAGGGTTATGTGTGTGACGAGAGTGTCTTCATAAGTATGTGCATGGATCCATTATAACCATGCTTATGGTAACTATCTCTACATCATATGTATCCATGAAACACCCACAACATAATGAGCACCTTCCATCCTTCACAACCAAGACATAAAATGTACATATAACACATAACATTTAACATTTCCATACTCATTTATATATAAGAAAATTATATATATATACACATGCACTTAATGAATGAAGAAAGAGTAGAGGAGGATACCCAAGAGAGAAGGTGAAGGTGATGATGGGTGGTGGAGGTGCTGCCGGCCTGGGGGGGTGGCTGCCGCCGGCCAATGTGGCTGGTGGTGGTCGGCCAAGGCTGTGAGGAGGTTGTGGAAGAGGAGGAGGAGGAGGAGGCTTGAGGTGGTGGAGGGGATGGTTGTGTTGAAGGTGGTGGTGGAGGTGTTGGTGATGGTGAAGAGGATGGAGAAGATGATAAAATGGTGAAGATGGTGGCTACTGTCGGCCAAGGTGGGAGGGGGCTGTCGGTGGTGGCTGTGGGAGGAGGAGAGGAGGTTGTGGTGGTGGTGAAGTATGGGAGTGATGGTGTAAGTGTTGATGATAGAGAAGGAGAATTGGGGTTTTGAAGGAAAGGGGAGTGTGAGAGAGATGATGAGAGGGGGAGAGAGAGGACCGAATGGAAGAGGGGGGCTGCTCCTGTCGGGTAGGGGGAGGGTGTAGGAGAGAGAAAGTATGGTGGTGGTGTATGTGTGTTTAAAATAAGGAGAGAGAGAGAGAGAAAAGAGTGATGGTGATGGTTGTGTGTGTGTTTAATTAGGAATTGAGAGTTAGAGAGAGGAGAGAGAACGTAGGAAGGGGGGAGTGTGTTGGCTGTTGCTTTTGTGGGGGGGGAGGAGTGAGGGAAGAGAGAGATAGAGATAGTGATAGGTGATGGTGATGGGAGTGTTGTATTTATTTAAGAAAATGAGAGGGTGTGATGGTGATGTGTGTGTTTGTGGTGTTTGGTGTTTTGTAGGATTTATAGGATGTTGTGTGTGTATGTATGTTATAGGGGAGATGCCATGTGGCTTGGATTGAGTCCCGATGGGTCGGGTTGGGTCACAATTGGGTTTAATTGGGTCCCTAAAATTAAATGACCTAAATTAGCCATTTATTATCATTGATAAATAAATAGTACACGGGAACTAAATTGGTTGGGACACAAGTGGCACGCGTGTAGTAGACTCAAAATGGTCCGCGTCCATAACTTGGGTCGACCAGTTTGGGTCAAATTGATGTCTCCAATACAAGTTGGAATTAAATGTGACTCGGTGGGGTAAATTAGGATTGGGTCAATTGTCCAGAAAGTTGTGCGATAAAAATGAAGCACAAGAGAGTGTGTCTGAGTGGGACACGAAGGTCATGTGTGTAGAGCGTCTCGAGTAGATCGTGCATGACAAGTTGGTCTGGATAAAATGACTAGCGTTGTGCTCCTAATTTAAAAGTCACGGTAACGTGTCGATAATAATCAAAAATAAAAGTGGGAAATTATTAATAACTTAGAAAATCATATTTAATTATATTAAATTCCTAATTAAATATGATTACTCTAATTAATTCTAATTAAATCTAATTAAATTCCAGAGAGCTTACATTGCTGTAGCAACATCTATCAGCGACGTTACTTCATTGCTGATTTAGCGACGCAGACCGACGTGCCGTTGCTAATCAGCGATGTCATAGTTTGTTGCTAAACGTCACAAAATTAGTGACAAAATAATGACGTTATGCTACGAAAATGCTGACGTGGCAAGCTTTGCAATGTCAGCTGTGTAGCGACGTTGTGCAACAACATTAGCGACGTCTAGCTTCCAATTGCTGACATAACAAATTTTTCCTTGTCAGCATGGTAGCGAAGTGTAGCGATGTTTTGCAATGTTAATGATACAATGTAACGATGTTCCGATATATGTTTAGCGATGTCATGATACGTCGCCGAACGTCGCTAAACTGCAAAAAATAGAAAAAAAATATAAAGCAGTTTATTTTTTGTCCAAAATATGCCTGCAGTTATGAAATCACAGTTTATAAAAAGTAGACAAGGAGCAACCCTCCATTGAATTCTCTGGGTTTGCCGACCCCTTCAGTGGAACACTCAACAACGAAAAAACAAATAGCGTGAATGCATAACTAATAAATTAAATATATAAAGTTGCACAAAATTAAACGAATAGAATGTAACATCAAATATTATCTACTAGCTTAGTGACAAGTAGGTTAGTGATAGTGTTAAATTAAAATATGACTCTATTGTAATTTTAAATTTAGTGATTCATTGGTGTCCAACTATTCTTATGGCCTAACAATCACTACCATAATTACAATACTTTTTTTTTCCTAAATGATGATGTAATTTCTAGAACAACATTTGGATCCCCTACTTGATTAGTTTCTCAGCAATAATCATGTAACCAGGGATCAAGATGTTACACGATTGGCACGATGCTTAGTGGTCCGACCCTCTCATACATATGGAAACATGAGACATATCATTTAATACATAATAAAAAAATTGATCAGGTCATATACATGTATTACACAGGAAAAATGAGCCAAACACTCACACCCTCCCTCGCAAGGCCTTGCCAAAGGAGGCAGAATACTAATCAGCTTTGACATTATTTATATTACAAAGATTTCATATGGTATAATCTATTTTGTACTCCCCGTCCAATGATGTATTCTATAATCACAAATAATTTCTAATTGTATGATGTTATTAAACCTTCCTTTTTGGCTCAGGTAAGTATCTCGATCCATGCACCATTGTTATTATGTGAATATGAGGATATTGTTCATAAAAAATTCTATATATTAGAATAAGACAGGAATATATCTCGATACGTATAGTATATATCCTGTAGTATGAGGATACAACCTAACATGATATTCTATCAACTAGAACGAGGATATGGCTCAACAGGATATTCCAACTACTGGAACAAGAAAAATACAACTAGAATTTAATATTTGTTTCTCTTGTGTATCTGTGTGTTTGTGTCTTATGAGTCAAAAACTTAGGCTGTTCAACCCTAAGTATATTCAAGGTTATTTAGAGTTTGACTCTAACGGATATATGACTATCAAAGTAATAATTTAATAAGATAAAAAATTTGCTTTTAAAATTTGGCGATCTTTCAAAATCTTTATAATTTATGGCATTCTTCTTTGTATTTTGAGCTACAACAATTTTACAGAATATATATTTAACAACCAGAGCAATTTTTTATAGCACTCGCTCTAGTTAAAACCTCTTTGGTGGAACAACTCAACATCGGGCACACGTGTAATGCCCCACACAACACAATGCATTATGATGAGTCAATTAACTCGAAGAATTACTAAGTTGACTCAAAGAAGTATTTGTTCGATTTAAACAAGTATTAAATTGATTCAGTGAAGTATTAATTGAGTTGCTTTCATGTGCAGGCTTTCATGCTGAGTTTTCTAAGGTCGATATTTTGTCCTATTTATAATTAAATCCGCTAAGACTGGTGTGAAACCCATTGTTTGTAAATATATATTAAATAATGTTTCATTAATATTTCAAAATTATTATTATTAATATTAATACTAAATATTTTTGGATGGAAAGAATTTCGAAAATTATAAATAACTTGGATTTTTGATTTTGGACCCAGACCCGAGTCCGAGCCCAAACCCAGGCCTGAGCCTGTATCTAATCCCCTTTCTTATTTTCCAAATCTTGGTTAACTAATATTTATTAAAAATAATAATAAAACATTTGGGCTGGTCCCGAAGGACCAGCAACTTCTCCTTAGGAACTGGTAAACCCTTCCTATTCTAACTCCCACCACTACAACATTCATTTTTTCATCTCCTTATAACTCCCAACCCATCAACTCCCCAACTCTCCATCTCCCTCTATTTACTCACCCCCCCAAATCCCTCCTGTCCACACACGCCACCCCACTCTTTCCTTTTATTTTCCCCCACTTCTCCTCCTCACAGAACCCACTGTTTCCCATTTCTCAGATCTAACTGAGAAGAGAGTATTAACTCTCTCAAACTCTCTTCCCTCCCTTTAACTCACATAACCCATCTCCCTCCTTCCCCACATTTTTTCCCTAACCTATTTTTCCTAACTCATCTCCATCTCTCTGGAGAGAGTACCCGAACCCTAACCCCCACTCTAGATCCGCGGCCGAGCTCCCCTCCGGCGCACGGTCTCCGGCCACCCCCGAGCTCGGCGCCGCCCCCGCCGGCCGAGCCCAGATCCGCGCCCTCTCCGCGCGTGCGACCTCCCCGAGGCCGTCGCCGCCCCCGCCCCGCGCGGCCTTCTCTCCGGCGCGCGCGTCCCGAGCCCGCGGCCCACTCCGGCGAGCCGACCGCCGGTCGCCCGACCCCGGTGGCTCACCCCCAGCGTGCCCCGGCCTCCCCCTCCGCCAGCCCGTCTCCCGACGTCCGCAGCACCCCGCTCCGCGCCTCCCCGCACTTCCCGGCGCGCCCCTTCTGTCCCCGAGGCCGCCGCCTCCTCCGACAGCGCGACCCCAACGCTGTCCCTTCCTCCGCGCGCTGCCAACTCCGGCAGCACCCCGACCGCGCGTGGCCGACCCTCTGTCCCGGCGAGACGTGCCCTAGCGCAGCCAACCGATCTCTCTCCCGTGCGCGCCTCTCTTCTGTGCGTGGTTGAGCCAGATCTGTTCGCGAGCCCTCTCCCGCTGTTCGGGATCTTCGACCTGCTGCCGAACTTAGTTTCGGATTTTTCCCGAGATTTTTCCCGCGGCTCCCCGCCAACGAAATTTGGTAATTTCTGGATAATCACAGTAGTTCGTCCCTCCCCATAGAGTCGATGATGAAATCGGTCCCCGATTTCCTTCGGGAAATCCGGTTAGCTGCGTTATATTTTCGATTAGCTACGTTAGCATATTTTCCTGTATTTTACATGCTGGTTTGGTGTGAATTGGTTGATTATGGGATTCCCGGACATTTTGGGAAGTTCGGTGGATTGAGAATTACTTTCTGTGGCTTGGGATTATTTTGGTGGATATATTCTGTGGATTATTTTGGGTTAGAAATATTTGCAGGTTTTCCGTGGCGCATTTCCCAGTTTTGGGTTGTCCCGAAATAGAGGAAGTGCTGCCCAAATTTTTACAAAAACTATATTTATATTGATTTCAAAATTGGCTTTCGAAAATGAATTTCTAAACTGATTTTTTGGGCGACGACTGTACCGGTCTGTGGGCCCCGGCGAAATGCAAACGCACCGGTCCGACCGGACGTTGGGGGTATTAGCCGAATTTTGAGGAATGGACCGAGTCTGAGACTCTTAGCTATCTTTTTAATTATTTTAATTAATATTTGGGCTATTATTTATAGTTATTTAATTTCTGCACTTTATTTAAATAATTAAGTCATTTTCTCTTATTTTGATGTAAAAGAAAATTGTACAGGGCATAAGCCCACCCTAGGACCATTAGCTGTGCCATTGTATTGTGTAGCATATATTTTTATCTTATTTTCTGGGTGGATGTGATCTTGGGTGGTTTTTGATTAGACGTTTAAATCGTAGTTAGAGCGTAATTTTATAATCAATTAAGAATTAATTAAATGGATAAAATATTAGTAAATAACTAGTTCACGATTTATCACTAAAAGAAACTGTATTTTTATAAATATAATACAAAAACTCAAAGTTTTCCCAAGTTAAATTGATTCTTGTGTTATTTTCAAATAATCCAATTAACCGGTTTAATCAAACGCACGTAGTTGTGACGTAATCGTTAGCTGTAGTTTAATACAACTTAAAATCTGACTAGGGCAGGACTACTAGAGATTGCAACTAGCACACTTAGTCTGGTTATTAAAGGTTCTAAGTCGAGTTCTCAACTGTAGGAACTCGAAGTTACAACTGACGTTCCTCCTCGGTACCGACTCGTCCTTCCAGTCAATCTAATACAAGGCAAGTTACGATTTGTGTATTCCTGTATTTTATTTAGTAAAGTTAAGATGCATGTTAAACCACACTGCTGGCACGGAACTCTACCGACTGTTACTGTTACTGAATCTGGGACTGGGGGAATAGTGTAAACGTTTATGACCAAAGCCCCTACTGAACTGACTGTGTTAGCTTACCCCTCTCACACACGGGGATAAGCCATATCGTATCGCTAGGATACTACTGTTTAACCCAAGCCGGTCATAGACGTTTGCATATTCAAAACGCACTGAACTGTTTTAAACTGCTGAAAATATTATTTCAACTGTTTATCCTGCACTTTCCAATTGCTATTTAAGATATGAGATGCATATTTCGTTCTTGCTCCCTCCTGACTGGAGACAACATTTTAGGTAACACTGAGGATGACGAGCTATTCTATTATGGCTATTATGACCCGGTTCTCTACCCTGCGATGGTACCGGAGCCGTCTCTGGAGGACGCTGATTCTGGGATTACAGAACCAGATGTTTAGATAGTCTTTCTTTTCTGTATTTTCTTCTTTATTTTGAGTTTATAGTTTTATTTCGGCATTTCATTTCCAGTTGTATTTCTGAATATTTTATTAAACAAAGTTTCAAATTCCGAATAGAATAGTTGTGACAAATGTACTTGTGTTGTTGTGAATACCTGCAATGGAACAGCTTACTGCCGCCGTCTCAACAACGGTGCAGGCTGGGCATGATCCGGTTCGACCCAATTAGTTGGGATCGGGTCGTGACATGTTTTTAGTGGTGGCCCATGCAGGTCAGAACAATAACTTAGGAAAACAACTTAGAAACAATTAGAACACTAGAACATCAATTTGTCACAACATAGGACCGAAATATATTATAAATAAATATTTTTGTTTGATTATAGACTGGTAGGTTACCTTGCTTGTGTGCGTCCTAAACCTTCCAGAAAATGACCGTTGACCAAATCCTGCTGGCGATGAGGTGTCATCTCCGGATCATACCCTATCTCCTCAACCAAGCCCAGGGATCTTTTCCCTCGCGGCTGTTTGACCGTCCTCATAGTGCACCCAGTGAAGTTTTTCCTACACTGGCGATTCCTACCTCATCTCAAACTGAGATGCATTTCCTTGGTGGAGTATTCTTTTTTTATTGCTCCACCAGTACCAGCAATCACCTTCCAAATGGTTGTCCTATTTCAAGAAATCCTGGAGTTCCAGAAAGCTCAAGATGAAGCCCAGCAGGAACAGAAGAATATCACGAGAGAATACATGAAGAACGTCAACGATGTAGCCTTAGTTATCTCCAACCAAGTTAGAGCAGAACTTTTGTCCTAGGAAGGATACCCCTGAAGATATTTGGGTCCCATCAAGTACTCTACTTTCGGCAGCCTTGTCGTAAGAAGCTATGGGCTTGTAACTACTGCAAGAGGCCTGGTCATTAGACCGTTAGTTGCCGCAAGAGATTGGGACAATGTTTGGCATGTGGATCTGCTGAACATCGGGTAAAGGACTGCCCCTTATCTTTCCATCATACCAGAATACCTATCCCAGCAACACCAGTTAGGCCACAACCTAGGGACTCTCTTCCTATCCAGCAGACTTTGCCTCCTACAAAGGCATGATGCAGACTCGAAGTTCATAGAAGATGAAGGACCAGATCAATGAAGGCTCTAGGATTTATCCAAGATAGAACTTCACCTTAGGGAACACCTATCTTATTTGTGCCCAAGAAGGATGGAACAACTGATGTGCATGGATTACCAGACACTAAAGAACAAGTACCTTTTTTGGATTGATGATCTGTTTGATCAATTTGAGTGGAGTGGAGTTAAGGAGTTTTCGAAGATTGACCCGATCACCATTAGATCAAAGTTAGGAAAGAGGACATTTCCAAGACGGCATTCAAACACTAAGTATGGAAAGTTTTCTTTGGTCAGGATGTTAGACTGACAAATGCTCCTGCTGTGTTCATGAATCTCATGAACAGAGGTTTTTATGAGTATTTGAATCAGTTTATCTTCTCCATAGATAACATTCTGATATATTTGAAGACTGAAAAAGAGCATGAAGAACACCTGAGGAAGTTTTGGAAACTTTGAGGAAAAAGAAGTTTTATGGTAAGTTACCTGAACGTGGAATTTTGACAGGGTGAATTTTTGGCCATGTTGTCAAGAGAAGAAATTTCGATGGAAGAGAGTTGTTGTTGAAGAGTGATATACCCCAAGTTCAATTCGGAAGGTTCTTGAACTTGGCCGGCTACTATCAGAAGTTCGTGAAGGATTTCGCCAAGATTGCTGAGCAAGTGACGAAGCTCACTTGGAAGGATGAAGAGTTCATCTGAACGAAAGTTTGCCAGACGGCATTGAGGAGCTGAAAAAGAGACTTACCACTACACCAATCCTTGCGCTACCCGCAGGAACCGGTGGGTTTTCAATTTACAGTAATGCCTCTGGAAGAGGACTGGGCTGCGTTCTTCAACGACATGGGAAAGTAATTGCTTACACATGTAGGCAACTACAGACTCATGAGAAGAATCATCCCACGCCTAATTTGAATTTACTGCAATTATCTTTGAAGCTATGGAAGCATGATTTTTATGGAAAGGGAGTGAAATATATACGGATTACAAAAGTCTGAAATATGTCTTCACTCAGAAAGGGCTGAATGTTAGACTAAGAAGATGGCAGAAGCTGATGAAGGATTTCCAACATCGACCCGCTACACCACCCGGGTAGGACTAATGTGAATCGCTGATACACTTAGTCGATACCCAGTGGCAATGTTCTTAACCAAGGAGTGGCACCTACTAGAAGACGTCGAGAAGTTTGTACTGGAGATTATACTACCTGGAGATAGAAGGACGGAGCTGGATGCTGATTCAGTATTGATGAAGTTCGAGGCTGAGGGATAAAAATCAAGAGAACGTAGTTTCAAAACGAGGCACTTTGCAGGCTTAGAGCTCAAGTGTTGGCAGGAACACCTGAGGGTTTCTAAATTAATCAGCATTAGAATTCTGAAGAATGGTACGAGACTTTGCGTATCGGCTGACAAACGGAGGAACGAGTTGATGAAAGAAATACACCAGTCGCAGTATTTCATATATTCAGGAGTTAATAAGATGTATCGGAATATGCCTCCTATTTGATTGGTGATATGGAATAAAGAAGGACAATTCTAGGTATGGGATTAGATGTAAATTTGTCAACATGAAGAATTTAGCAAGAGGACAACAAGCTTGTTGAAGCCGCTGGACAATTCGGAGTGGAAGTAGAAGCATATAACAATGAACTTTGAGTAAGGATTGCCTTGTTCCCAAGGAGGGAAGGGCACCAATTGGATTATTATAAACCGACTGACTAAGTCGGCACACTTTATTTTCCTTCAAAGTTGGTTTATCCACTAAGAAGTGGGCAGCATTGTACGAGAAGCACATCTGCCGGATTCATGGAGTACCGTGGGACGAGCAAGCAGAGAGGTCAATCCAGATGCTTGAAGATGTATTGGGATTTTGCGTCTTGGAATTTGGTAGGTCTTGGGAAGACCAAATTGCATTTGGTGAAGTTTTTCCTACCAGAGGAACAATCAGTTTCGACGGAGCTGGAAATTGAGGCCAGGTACATCAGGTCATTTGAAGTTTAAGACGCGTTGGAAGTAGCGTACCAGTTAGCTCTACCAGCTAATCTTGAGAATGTGCAACGTCTTCTACGTCACAGCTCAGACGTTACATTTCGGATTCGAGTCACATTTTGATAATTCAGAGATGAAGATTGGAATCAACCTTTCAGTGCCAGAAAACCAGTTGCAAGCCTAGTCAGAGATGAGAAGAAAATCAGAATTTGAGCCATCATTTAAACTCCTATTCCTTATCTAAATTTGACTAATGCTGCTAAGTTAGCCTAGTTTTGCAAGCTATCTCTTTAAATCAAGCTTGATCATGACGATATTTTATTGGGTGCACCCACTAATATATTGTCTAATCAGAACCGGTGCATGATGGTCTGATCAACCTCGTGTATTTTGGTTCGCTTTTGTATTCTTTCTGCATGGATGTCACCATAAATGAAACTTGTCCCTAAAACCGTCTCATCCACGACTGCCTTGGAAATTCTTATGGTTGGATTTGAGTTACGGGCGCAGTACCCGTACATGTTTGTCTTTTCTACCTTACTTTAAATTTCGAGGACGAAATTTTCTAAGGAGGGAAGATTGTGAAACCCATTGTTTGTAAATATATATTAAATAATATTTCATTAATATTTCAAAATTATTATTATTAATATTAATACTAAATATTTTTGGATGGAAAGAATTTCGAAAATTATAAATAACTTGGATTTTTGATTTTGAACCCAGACCCGAGTCCGAGCCCAGACCCAGGCCTGAGCCTGTATCCAATCCCCTTTCTTATTTTCCAAATCTTGGTTAACTAATATTTATTAAAAATAATAATAAAACATTTGGGCTGGTCCCGAAGGACCAGCAACTTCTCCCTAGGAACTGGTAAACCCTTCCTATTCTAACTCCCACCACTACAACATTCATTTTTTTATCTCCTTATAACTCCCAACCCATTAACTCCCCAACTCTCCATCTCCCTCTATTTACTCACCCCCCCAAATCCCTCCTGTCTACACACGCCACCCCACTATTTCCTTTTATTTTCCCCCACTTCTCCTCCTCACAGAACCCACTATTTCCCATTTCTCAGATCTAACTGAGAAGAGAGTATTAACTCTCTCAAACTCTTTTCCTCTCCCTTTAACTCACAGAACCCATCTCCCTCCTTCCCCACATTTTTTCCCTAACCTATTTTTCCTAACTCATCTCCATCTCTCTGGAGAGAGTACCCGAACCCTAACCCCCACTCTAGATCCGCGGCCGAGCTCCCCTCCAGCGCACGGTCTCCGGCCACCCCCGAGCTCGGCGCCGCCCCCGCCGGCCGAGCCCAGATCCGTGCCCTCTCCGCGCGTGCGACCTCCCCGAGGCTGTCGCCGCCCCCGCCCCGCGCGGCCTTCTCTCCGGCGCGCGCGTCCCGAGCCCGCGGCCCACTCCGGCGAGCCGACCGGCGGTCGCCCGACCCCGGTGGCTCACCCCCAGCGCGCCCCGGTCTCCCCCTCCGCCAGCCCGTCTCCCGACGTCCGCAGCACCCCGCTCCGCGCCTCCCCGCACTTCCCGGCGTGCCCCTTCTGTCCCCGAGGCCGCCGCCTCCTCCGACAGCGCGACCCCAACGCTGTCCCCTCCTTCGCGCGCTGCCAACTCCGGCAGCACCCCGACCGCGCGTGGCCGACCCTCTGTCCCGGCGAGGCGTGCCCTAGCGCAGCCAACCGATCTCTCTCCCGTGCGCGCCTCTCTTCTGTGCGTGGTTGAGCCAGATCTGCTCGCGAGCCCTCTCCCGCTGTTCGGGATCTTCGACCTGCTGCCGAACTTAGTTTCGAATTTTTTTCGAGATTTTTTCCGCGGCTCCCCGCCAACGAAATTTGGTAATTTCTGGATAATCACAGTAGTTCGTCCCTCCCCGTAGAGTTGATGATGAAATCGGTCCCCGGATTCCCTTCGGGAAATCCGGTTAGCTGCGTTATATTTTCGATTAGCTACGTTAGCGTATTTTTCTGTATTTTACCTGCTGGTTTGGTGTGAATTGGTTGATTATGGGATTCCCGGACATTTTGGGAAGTTCGGTGGATTGAGAATTACTTTCTGTGGCTTGGGATTATTTTGGTGGATATATTCTGTGGATTATTTTGGGTTGGAAATATTTGCAGATTTTCCGTGGCGCATTTCCCAGTTTTGGGTTTGTCCCAAAATAGAGGAAGTGCTGCCAAAATTTTTACAAAAACTATATTTATATTGATTTCAAAATTGGCTTTCGAAAATGAATTTCTAAACTGATTTTTCGGGCGACGACCATACCGGTCTGTGGGCTCCGACGAAATGCAAACGTACCGGTCCGACCGGACGTTGGGGGTATTAGCCGAATTTTGAGGAATGGACCGAGTCTGAGACTCTTAGCTATCTTTTTAATTATTTTAATTAATATTTAGGCTATTATTTATAGTTATTTAATTCCTGCACTTTATTTAAATAATTAAGTCATTTTCTCTTATTTTGATGTAAAAGAAAATTGTACAGGGCATAAGCCCACCCTAAGACCATTAGTTGTGCCATTGTATTGTGTAGCATAGATTTTTATCTTATTTTCTGGGTGGATGTGATCTTGGGTGGTTTTTGATTAGACGTTTAAATCGTAGTTAGAGCGTAATTTTATAATCAATTAAGAATTAATTAAATGGATAAAACATTAGTAAATAACTAGTTCACGATTTATCACTAAAAGAAACTGTATTTTTATAAATATAATACAAAAACTCAAAGTTTTCCCAAGTTAAATTGATTCTTGTGTTATTTTCAAATAATCCAATTAACCGGTTTAATCAAACGCACGTAGTTACGACGTAATCGTTAGCTGTAGTTTAATACAACTTAAAATCTGACTAGGACAGGACTACTAGAGATTGCAACTAGTACACTTAGTCTGGTTATTAAAGGTTCTAAGTCGAGTTCTCAACTGTAGGAACTCAAAGTTACAACTGACGTTCCTCCTCGGTACCGACTCGTCCTTCCAGTCAATCTAATACAAGGCAAGTTACGATTTGTGTATTCCTGTATTTTATTTAGTAAAGTTAAGATGCATGTTAAACCACACTGCTGGCACGAAACTCTACCGACTGTTACTGTTACTGAATCTGGGACTGGGGGAATAGTGTAAACGTTTATGACCAAAGCCCCTACTGAACTGACTGTGTTAGCTTACCCCTCTCACACACGAGGATAAGCCATATCGTATCGCTAGGATACTACTGTTTAACCCAAGCCGGTCATAGACGTTTGCATATTCAAAACGTACTGAACTGTTTTAAACTGCTGAAAATATTATTTCAACTGTTTATCCTGCACTTTCCAATTACTATTTAAGATATGAGATGCATATTTGGTTCTTGCTCCCTCCTGACTGGAGACAACATTTTAGGTAACACTGAGGATGATGAGCTATTCTATTATGGCTATTATGACCCGGTTCTCTACCCTGCGACGGTACCGGAGCCGTCTCTGGAGGACGCTGATTCTGGGATTACAGAACCAGATGTTTAGATAGTCTTTCTTTTCTGTATTTTCTTCTTTATTTTGAGTTTGTAGTTTTATTTCGGCATTTCATTTCCAATTGTATTTCTGAATATTTTATTAAACAAAGTTTCAAATTCCGAATAGAACAGTTGTGACAAATGTACTTGTGTTGTTGTGAGTACCTGCAATGGAACAGCTTACTGTCGCCGTCTCAACAACGGTGCAGGCTGGGCATGATCCGGTTCGACCCAATTAGTTGGGATCGGGTCGTGACAACTGGAGTATCGCCTCACAAAGAACTGAGGCATGGACACGATTGGTCGAATCGGTCGGTTAGTTCGAAGGAGCACGAAGTATTTGATCGGTTAAGTCAGGTGAGAGGAACGTGCAACACATTGATTCGCAAAGTTAAGGAGTCAAGGTGTGTTGGCTCGACAAGCGATTAACAGAATAGTAAAGGTGGGAGGACTCTGACCCTTCTTACCTACTCTACATGCCTTAATAAAAAGTACCCTTGTATGTTAAGTAACTCATAGAATCCACGTGCGTGGCTTGAATAAGTAGAAATTTTAGTGCGTGTTGAAGAATAAGATTATACATTGATCATAAAAATATTAATCCTAGAACATCGTGTTGCACCATTGGCTAAATGGTCACACCTGATTTTGATAATCAACGATAACTTAAGTCGATACGCAAAATATAAAAACTTCTATAGATATTACGGGTTACTATCAAAGGAACATAATACGTCTACATCCTATATCTATAAAGAACATTTCATCGTCATCTAGACAAGATCGTATCGGAATCCGGATCGAGTCGTTCTATGTTTTCTTCTGTATTTTCACATTTATTGAGTCTAGGAAATATAAAATATGAGATCGTTCGAAATATTATTGGCTGAGGTTATCTCAGTCCACAAATGCAAAAAGCCTACATAATTCCACAAAATTCCACATATCCTTATAGCAAAAAATCCTATGCAATTTGGATCACCAAAAATTCCATCATGACTAGAAAGAATACGGCCAAAACTCTGATCGAGTTCGATCAAGGATTTTTGAATTTATGTTGCCTCCAAATCTGCATGCAACGTTCAAATGTAATATTTTAGAATCCGAACTCAGCCCGAACTCTGTCCGAGTTCGGTCAAAAAAACACTATAAATAGAGAAGGATTTTCACATTTCTAATCATTCATTCATTCTTCTCTCTATCTATTTCTAAGTGTTTTTTATCGCTCTAAAGCTTTCAAATCTCGCCGATACCACTCTTATCCATAGCCAGTAATATTTTGTTTGATTTAGAGTTTTTGGTTCAAAAAGTTGTAAAGAGGTTGCAATCAGAAAACTTTTCATTTTTTGTATTCAAGTTTTGTTGGAGTCGGTCATGCGCTCGTCACCAAGGCACGGTTTTGTTATGAGACGACAAGCTATCATTTAGCTTGTGAATAGTTGATTAACAACGAGCAAGAGTAGTCACGACTGGATTAGTCATCTCAGAGGAAAACCAGTATATATCGTGGTGTTCACTGAGTTTGACCTTCTATCTCTTGATTATTGCATTTAATTTACTGTCTCTTTTATCTTCCATAGTTTTTAGTATATTAATTTTATAAATTGGTGATTATTTCTACTGTATACACACACACTCTATTCACCCCCTCTAGAGGTGCTCAGTGGTCACACAATTGGTATCAGAGCAGGTTATATTCCAATATAACACTCTAGAGAGTATATATGGCAGCCGTGAAATCAATATTCAACGGTTAAGGGCAATCTATAAATATACCCCCACTATTTGGTGGAACGAACTATACATATTGGAAAATACGAATGAGTTTCTTTCTAAAATCTTTTGCCTTTGATCTTTAGTCTATAGTAGTTGACGGTTACAAGAAATCGGCTAGAATAGTGATTGAGGGTGTACTTATAGACAATCCACACGACAAATACACAGACGAAGAAAAGACAAAGGCTAGTCTAGATGCACATTCGTTCAATGCACTATTCTGTGCAATTGAACAGAGTTTAATCGTGTTTCTACTTGTACTATGTCTTATAAGATTTGGAACCTTCTTGAGGTAACTCATGAAGGTACGTCCCAAGTAAAGAAATCCAAAATCAGCAGACTAATAAAGGAATATGAATCACTTAAGATGAAATCCGGCGAGTCATTTACATAGATTTTTACTCGTTTTCTAGATATTACTAATCATTTGCAATCTCTTGGTAAGGATTACAGTAACCATGAGAAGATCAGAAAGGTGCTACGGGCTCAAACCAAGAATTAGAACCCAAAGGCAACTGCGATCATTGAAGGAAACGATCTCACCATAATGACTCTAGAGACACTTGTCATGACCCATACCTGCTTTTCGGGAAGTGAGCGCGTGCGCAAGCCAACTACGTCTCAGGTAAACTCCAGTCTAACCCGAATACATATAAGCTGTGTAGACTATGGTCATATGCCTAATCATGTTAAGTTAAACTCTATCTCAATCCTCAAGAAGAATATAAACAAGAATTAATGAACATTATGTTTTAAGGTCTACAGCCTACTAGTATATATGTCCGATTAGACTCCAAAGAAATAACATGAGTCTATAAAATTAGGCTAACAAGTAGAATACAAATAAGGGATGTAAATATATAATCATAAAAGATAGTTGAGATCTAAGTAATCAATCATCATCATGATCAGCTAACTATCTCCGTGCAATCAACTACTTGAAGAGATCATCAGGTCCTCAGGGGACTAGCAAGATACATAAAACATGCCTATCTAACAATTTATCATGTATGAAAAGAATCCAGGACACGAACTAAAAATAACTAAGCAATAACGATACACGGACATGTGAATAACTACGCATAAATGAACTGCTGGAAGAAAACTTGTGAATAAGAGATCAACGGATACCAAACCCTCGTCCCGAGTATGGACTCGTAGGTTAGTTCAAGACGGTCACCCTCACCCCGAGTGTGGACTCGCAGGTGCAAACAGTCAACCCTCGCCCCGAGTGTGGACTCGCAGGTTGAGAAAATCAAAACAAGGAAATAGCAGTTCAGTTATAACGCACTCATTCTACGATACGACTTAATCATGTACATGGAAGGACAGGTCCAATATGAACTACAAGGCTAACTATGAGCAAGGACTATATAAATGAAATATCCAACTAGTATACATGATATGATCAAAACATATGTCAATAATCAACTAGGAAAGCTAGATAATGAGAGGAATAAGCATGCAAATAAAGCTGTAAAGAAGACAAGTTATACTTGCATGTGGTTCTGAGCTGCTGACACAGGTCGAAATCCGTATCGAGGTCCAAGTAACCTATTGATACCATATACATAATGTTAAAACATAATTTAAAAGTAATAACTAGCCTATCTACTCATTTGTTAGTTTTCTAGGTCGACTTAATTGGAGAATGGTGTATTTAGCTAGTCATGATCCTATTAAGGTTTCCATGTTTTCATGGCCTTATCTACTCTCCATATACATATATATAGGTTTGATAACCTATTCTTGCTTTTCTAAGTTTACTAGTTTCTATTGGGCCTCTATTCTAACCTATGGTTTTCACATTCATCCTCCTATACCCCATTATATTTGTGTGTCCACATAGCTATACTCATTTATCTATGTTCCAGATAATCTTAATTAGGACACCCATGATACTCTCCTAATTGATACACTAAACTCTGGCCCTACTTTATGATACCCAATTTCCCTTGATACCTCTTAACCTGTTGCTCTTTGCATTTGGGAAGATACCTTGATATACACATATACTTTACAAAGGACATGTATACCTATTGATACACAACTGATACCTACTTGAGGGTTTATCCGAATTGACTAAACTAACTCCTTATCCCACCCGAACTATGTACTCTATATGGGTACAGATATATATATAATGTCTATATTTGAAATGCCCATATCCACTCGTGCATCCATTGAGATACTTTATGGTACCCAGATACACAATACATGTTTGTGATACTATCCAGGTCACACAGACACCCTATATTCGACTCTTAGCTCATGTCCTGCTACCTGACATTTCTTTTCAAGTCTTTCTACTCTTAATACATACACGGGGTGCCATTTCCACCTTTACATCCTGATAATCTTAACAGAAGGGAAAGAATAAGTAACAACAGCAATGGTATCAGCAATTTACATTACTGAGTTACTCTAAGGTGCCAGATTAAGGTTCTGCTCTGGAAGAGCTCGAGTTCAATTCTCATTAGCTATTAGTCTCATCAACTCAGAGAAGAGACTTCTCTGTTTATAAGGTTTCTCTAATAATTCTCCTCTTGCACCCGGGTCCTGTCACGTGGAAACTTGTACACTAGTTTAATTCTTTTTATTTACAAAGTCAAACTTTACTCCTAATTGTTAGTATTTGAATTATAGGGCATAGGGCTATGCTACTAAATCTACACCTGTCTTTTTTACAGGTTTCTCCTTACACTTTGCCTTCCAAAACATCACATTTCCCTTTGGATATTAGGATACAAAGAATACAAAGTAAAGTCCCATATGTTAATCTCTAATAGGTAAAAAGGGAAAGTCCATAGGTAAGTTTCCCATTTATACAAAGGAAGGGCTATACGTCAATATCAATTTGGATATAAAGGAAAGTTCTCACGTTAATATTCATTGGATACAAGGAAACTCATATATTAGTATAAGTTTGAATGTTCACATTGCAGCATCTTTACTTCAGAGTATGGCTAATACTAGAGTGTGCGCAACTGCTACATTAATTCGCAGGGCATTCCTAATATCCTTCAGGTTCAGTTACTCTATGGCACACATGTGGAGCTATAGGCAAGACGTTTGCTACTGTGGTATGGAGAGTTGGTGACTTGGACCCATGATTATAATTATTACATCATTGCTCAGGCTTCTAAGTTTGGGGATACAATTGGTATATATTTGGTTGACAAGTTGAGCTTCGTATAGGACCCATCAGTCCCTTCCCAATCTATGCCTTCTTATATGTACTTGAGGGATGACTATTTTGAAGTAACGTATAGGAAAATCTAGAGGGCGGTGAATAGAGTTTGTGTTTATAATGACCAATTAAATAATAACTCTGTTGCTAAGTCCATAAAGCAACTACTAGTAGAATATATAATCAGAGTAATAATACGAAAATTAAAAGAGTTTAGAAGAGAAAACTCAAACACATCAATATATCCTGGTTTCTCTCGTGGAGGACTAGTCCAGGCCCGAAAACTCTTGCTCGGAGTTACAATCCACTATTTGTGAAATAGGGTACACACATGCCTTTAGTCGGAAGAGCACGCCAACTTCTTACAGACACAAGCCTTTGAAGCGCTCGACTACTTTCACTTTGTATATGCAAAACTTAGAATTTTCCAAGTGACTTATTTTTAACTCTTGCACAGAACTTCTAGCTAAATCGCACTGAGTACCTTGGGGCTTATGAAGTTTTGTGGCTAGGGAATTTGGAAGAGTAAGGCTTAGAGCATATAAGGCTTAGAAGATTTGAAAGCTTGAGAGTGAGAGATGATTTGAAATGAGAGGAATCAAGCTCTATTTATACTAGGCAGGGGAGGAAGAGTTCGGCCAGAGTTCTATCCCAAATATTCAAAAATTTGAACGTTGGACAGCTCGTAGCAAGATGTTCCTAAAAATCAGGTTGCTGATTTTAAGGAGGCCGAGTTCGGCCTGAGTTCTGCCTTAGGTAGAGTTCGGCCCAAGTTCGGTCTGCCTCAGACCAGAAGCCCTATATTGGTAAGGGTGGTTTGGTTTGGTTTAGGAATTGGTCTGTTTGTATGGTAGAGTTTGGAGAGATATGTCTAGGGGTTGAGATAACACAGTACGAGTCAATGTACACATTTTCCTAGACTCGGCAAATTAAAAAATTACAGACTGAGAACAAATACATTTGTAATACAATACAACAGCTTGTAGACGTTGTATTAGATCATAGATGATATTCTGTCTTAGACTTGTTGTGTCGTATTAGATCATATCAGATATCAGTTGTTAGTTATCTAAATCAGATTGACTGTGATCCAGTTTGGGTCAACATCTTTAACTACCTACAGGTACTCTCTTGTCCATAACACTAGTTTTTCTTTAGGTGTATGGCCCTTCACCATCCAAACTATAATCTATATTCATAGGTAAGGACCTATAACCTGTATGATGTGACCTGCCCTATGTTAATGGGGCTGATACCCTCTTCTATTACTACTCAGATATTCGACTGGTACCTCATTCGTATTACCTGAACACAAATAAAATGAGGTTATGATGTTCTAATCCTACTCATTCTAGCCTATTGGATACTGACCCCAGATCATTGCTTGGAACAGGTCCCCTCATTTGTACTGTCCTTTCCTAACTATGTTAAATACCTTGCCTACCTAGGATTTTTTTGTCTAGTCTCTTTCCTGGAACCTTTATTCAATGGCATGTGCTTAGTGCCACAGCCCCAAAAGCTTTATACAGTAGTATACTAATCTGTTACCAAGTCTCTCAATGATTTGGAACCTACCTATATATTGAGGTCGACACATCCTATATTGTCTATCATATATTCATGGTTCCTGGAACTGCTACCCATTGATTCATTTATTAGTCTATTCGAACCCTCCCTCAATTAGCCTCTGATCTATACATCCTAAACAAAACTCGATCACTACCAGTCTCTTATATAGTTTACCATACTTACCTACTACAGATGTATCACTGTCATAATATATACCCACAAATCCCTTCCTAGTAATATTATCAAACATGTAGATTGTATACTCAAAAGGAAAAAGATTAAGGCTCTTACCTTAATGGAAAACCCTAGATTTGTCGATGGCGTGTCAGAGAGCTCTGCGGCTTAAAAGGGGAGAGATTTTCGTAGGGTTTCAAGAAGGGAACCCGGCTTTCATCTATCATATTTATATATAGGGTTTGTTTGTTAGGAGGAGCTAGAAAGAATCAGATTTTGGATTGATCTCAATCAAATGAGATTCTGGAGGGAATCTTCTATACAGTTTTTGTTGAAATCTAACAGAGTTATCCTTAGCAGAGTCGGCCAAATTCAAAATTGGGTTTTGAACATTTGTGTTGAGGCCCCACATGTTTTCACTTTTGTAAAAACTGACTATCTTCTCTATCTCTCCTATCTAGGGGTACATTTGGGGAATTAAATATTTGCCCACAATAAGATAAAATAGTAAATAAATAAAAAATTTGGGTCATGGACTTACAACACTTATGGACAAGCTGATGACCCTTGAGTTGGATTTACAAAAATTTGAAGAAGCAACCCAAAAAAAAAATCTATCGTCTTCAAAGCACATGCAAAAAGAGTTGCATATAATGATTCTGAGGAAGAATCATCCAGTGGTGATGAGCAAGCCATGCTAGTAAAGAACTTCATAAAATTTGTGAAGTTTAAGTGATCAAACGAAAGAAGAAAGACGCCCATAAGAGCAATGAAGAAGAAACAATATACTTCGGATGCAAGAAGTCAGGGCGTATCAAGAAGGATTGTCCACTGTCAAAGAAAAACAGTCCACAGTCCATATGATAGATCAAGATCAAGCAGGAAAGCTACAACCGGTCGAAAGTATGCAAATACAAGCATCTGGCATGAAAGTGAGGCCAATGAGTCAGATGAGGAAGACAGACCCAGCAGCACTGCCAATGTATGTCTTATGGCATTTGATAAGGTATCCTCTAACCCTCTGTATGATAACTTTACTTTCTATGAATTAGAGACAGCCTTTACTGAACTACTTGACGAACACAGAAATGTGTTAGACAAGTACAAGCAATCTCGCAAAGAGGTTAAGGCATCCACAACTGAAGTAGCAAGATTGTCTAATCTTTTTGAAGACATTAAAGAGACATCTGCTATCGGTAACAAGGATGAGATAGCCAAGCTCAAAGTAGACTATCATGAGGCTATCCTCACCATCAAAAGAAAGGAAGGTGACTATGGAAAAATGCTAGAGCTTTATGACATAGAGAAGAAGAGACACTTAGTCACAGAGCAAAGACTTGTTAATATGACTACCAAATATGAAGAGTCTTGTGTAATTTCTGAAAAGTTAGAAATCAAATTTGGGAAACAGACTATTCCTGTTACACATCCTAAGATTAGACCTAATGCTACACAAACAACCAAAAGGACTAAACCACAGAAAGCATGCCAGCGATACGCCAATCACAATTATGCTTTCAAATATAGGTTTCCAAAGAAGACACAAAAGCATGTCAACACAGAAACGAAGAGCACATTTTCAAAACTTACTTGCACGTACTTTGGTACTCACGAGCACATATCACAGTATTGTCCAACAAGAAAACTTGTTGACAATCAAATACTTGTTTGGATTCCTAAGACTAATCTGAAAGAAACCTCGAAGAAATGGGTACCAAAGGATTCATCTACTCATTTTGTAGGTGTAAAAGGACTATGCACCAAAAAGCTGGTAAAAGGACTCCCAGAAATCACATTCAAGAGAGACATGGTATGTGTGCTGACTGTGAAAAGAACAATGCAACTAGGTCACCTTTTAAATCCATCAATACTGTAAGTACTTCAAGACCTTTGCATTTAATTCATATAAATTTGTTTGGTCCTTGTAGAGTCGCTAGTCTTGATGGTAAGCTCTATTCTTTTGTAATTATTGATGTTTTCTCTTATTATACATGGGTTTTGTTTTTATCAAATAAAAGTGATGCTATTTTTTAATTTCAAATATTTTATAAAATGGTACAAAATGAAAAAAGGCTTTATGATTACTCGAATCCGAAGTGATCATGGTGGCGAATTCGTAAATGCTGATTTCAAAAAGTTTTATGATGTTAGTAGATACTACCACGAATTTTTTTGTCCTAGAACTCCCCAACATAATGGTGTTGTGGAGCGGAAGAATCGAACTCTAAGCGAGATGGCTAGAGTCATACTGAATCAGCATAATCTTTATAAATTTTTTGGGCAGAAGCTGTTAGTACAGCCTGTCATATTTTAAATGGGTGTTGATTCGACATATCTCGAAGAAAACACCATATGAGCTGTGGTTTGGAAGGATTCCAAATATTTTATATTTTGAAGTTTTTGGATGTCGTTGTTTTATCCTGAATACCAAGGATAATTTGGGTAAGTTTGACTCTAAAGCAGATGAAGGGATATTTTTCGAATATGCTGCTAAGAGTAAGGAATATAAAGTTTTCAACAAAAGATCTATGATTGATAAAGAATCTATTAACATTACCTTTGATGAGCTCTATAGTCACAAATCTAGCGACAGTGATGATGAAGATACACAGAATAAATCCAAGTCATCTAAAGATACTGCTACCAAAGAGAGCCCTTTGGAAAGTTTAACAAAGTTGAAATTTTTGCCAGACCATCCAGAGACACTCGTAACAGGTGATGTATCAAAAGGTGTAAGTACACGTTCTTCTATTAAAGACACGGATATAGTAGCTAATGTACCTTTTTTATCTCTAGTAGGATGTAAGATAGTACCAGATGCTTTCAATGATGAATTTTGGATTGATGCCAAGCTAGAGGAACTAAATCAATTTGAGAGAAACCAAGTTTGGAAACTTGTTCCTGAACCTATTGGTCAATTAATAATTGGTACCAAATGGGTGTTCCAAAAGAAACTAAGTGAGGATGGGCAAGTTCTATGCAATAAAGCACGTCTAGTGGCACAAGGTTACAATTAAGAAGAAGGTATTGATTATGACGATACATATGCTTATGTTGCTAGACTAGAAGCTGTCTGCATATTTTGTACATATGCATATTTTCACAATTTCAAACTATTTCAAATGGACGTGAAAAGTGCATTTTTAAATAGATTTTTGAAAGAAAAAGTTTTTGTAAAACAACCCCCTAGTTTTGAAGATTTTTAAAAATTTGATCACGTCTTCAAACTTAGGAAAGCACTCTATGGACTCAAACAAGAACCTCGTGCTTGGTATGAACGCCCGCCTTCCTGCTTGAAAATAGATTTTGAAAAGGAAGAGTTAATACGACTTTATTTATTAAGTCTTCAGATGATAATATTCTTCTTGTGCAAATTTATGTAGATGACATAATATTCGATTCTACTAATGAAAAACTTTGTCAAGAATTTGCTAAGTGTATGCAAAGTGAGTTTGAAATGAGTATGATGGGAGAGCTTAACTACTTCCTAGGACTCAAGATCAAGCAACACTCACAGGGAGCATTCATCAACTAAGCCAAGTATATAAACGATTTACTGAAGAATTATGACTTCGACAATGTAAAGCCTATCAGAACTTGAAAGGCTACATCAACTCGACTTGACATTGATAAAAGTAGCAAACTAGTTGACTAGCGTACGTATCAAGGTATGATTGGTAGTTTATTATATTTAACTGCTAGTCGCCCTGATATACTGTTTAGCGTTTGCATATGGGCTAGATATCAAGCTAATGCTGAGGAATCACACTTATGTACCGTCAAGTGTATATTTCGATACCTTAAAGGAACTTCTATAGTCGGCTTGTGGTATCCCAGAACCACAGCTTTTGACCGGATAGGTTATTTAGATACGGATTTTGAAGGATGAAAAGTAGACCATAAAGTACCAGCAGTACGTGTTATTTCCTAGGAAAAGCTTTAGTCTCCTGGTTTAGCAAAAAACAAAATTCTGTAGCACTATCAATGACTGAGGTTGAGTATATCGCCGCAGGACGTTGTTGTGCTCAAATTTTGTAGATGAAACAAACCCTAGAAGATTACAATCTGCACTACTCAAAGATTCCTATATTCTGTGATAACACTAGTACAATAAATTTGACTAAGAACCATGTCTGTCACTCACGCACGAAGCATATAGGGATATGTGTCACGACCCGCACCCGGTTTTCGGATACGAGACGTGTTCAAGTCCAGCCTACGCCACAGTGTCGGCGGTAGAACGCTGTCTAGTACAAAAACAAGTCACAGAGGCAATCTTGATCTCATCCACAAAATATGATACAATCCACTAACACAAATAAAACTGAATAATGAATGATAATATAAATAGAGTATCCAGTTTACCAAGAATTTCCAGTTACGTCCGGTGGACACAAAACCACCACCAGTAGACGAAATAAAATAATACATGGAATGGAAATAACTGAGTCAAGCTACTGATCATCAAGTACCCTCGTCTGCCGTGGCACCGTGGTCCAATAATAGCTCAAACCTGCTCGCGTGCACCTGGCTCAATACTCGGCTAAACCTGAAGAGATCATCAGGTCCTCAGAGGACTAGCAAGATACAGGAAGAACATGCCACTATGACAGTAAATAACATGTATAAAGAAAATGACAAAAATAGAACAATGTACTTCTACACGAAATACATGAGAGTGCAACATCAAAGACAATGTTCGACAATTGGGCTAACAGAAAGGGGTACCACGACAATCGTAGCTCATCCGAAACTAACGACCAAAAGAATAGTCACAATCGCATCTCCTCCGAGAATAACGACCAACAGAATATCACAACCGTAGCACAAAACTAACGGCCAACAGAATAATCAATACAACCGAAGCTCATCCGAACTACCGGCCAACATAAACTATCATATAGCCCGCATGTCTAGTAATGTCCTCTGTGTCACAAGGAACTATACAGGTGTCCAGTCAAGTCGAATGAAGTCAAACACAACTAACAGGTCAAGACATATCAAGTGAATGTGACTCGCGACAAGGCAACACTATCAGGACCTATACATGGAGTAACAGTGATATACTGGATAAAGAAAATAATGCACGTGTACGTAAATGAGGAAAATATCACTGACATGAACATAAGAAGCAGGTAATGAAGATGTGACAGGAAAGAAACTACAATATAGAAAAATGCATGAAAATACTGTACAGTGGGCAAGGTATACTTGCCTGTCGTCTTGAGTTGTGAATCCCAACTGAGTGTGGAGTTGGAGTCCAAGTAACATGTTATGTATTAAATCTAATCAACATATGAATTGACAAAGTACAGCTATATTGGCAATTATTTCTAATTACCCCTTACAATTCCAATTAGCCCTTAAATGACTTGGGTGGTTACCACTCTTGGCGACCTTATAACCTATAGGTATGTCTACAACTGTCTAAGCCAACGACTATTCCCTTTATATACAATATACCCATATATGTATTCTTCCTATGAAACAATTGGGTCCTAAAAGCTCTGCTAACAAATACTACTGAAACCCATGTCATTCCCATATTTACAAACATCAATGTGACACATGGTGTTTCCTGCCTACACATAGGGCAGCAGGATGATGCTGTTGCTAGTGCCTAGAGCTAGGTGTAAGGTCACTAGCCTGTGGGGTATATGCACACAGGTACAAACTTCTTAATTCAGTTTCTGTATCCTTCTCACACCTATACCAATATCTGATATGCCTACAGTTTTGGTACAAGGCAGTCACCCATGTATACCTTCCTTTCTCTGGACATCTATATAGCTGATACCTGCTATTGATCCTGAACTGATATGAATGTATGCAATAGAGGGTGAAAGCTAGTACAAAATAAATGACAAATCACACGAGCATACATATAGGTACAGTTGAAATCCCTCAATTCCTAGTTTGCCTCCTCTACACACCGCATGTTGCTCACATTTTGGAACAAACTGGTGCACAACACACAGGGATTTGTGATTCATTCATCATATGGTACTCTCACCTACTGCACCTCCATCCCTAAAACCAATTCTAAATCATATATTTTAAGGTAGGGGATTGAATATTTTAGCTAAAACAAGATGCAAAAGGGAAACTGGTATATGAACTTGGGGCTGGACAGAAGTGAAGGTCTGAATGCATCATGCATACATTGAATGGGCAGGGCTTAGGGAGACCTGCTGATTTGGTGTTAGGGACAGATAATATCGAAGGGAACTAAACATGGGTTTGATCAGGGTCTGAACAACCTTGGGTTCCTATATGTTTGCACCTAAAATCTCAGTTTACAAGGCACCACATCAATGGTAGGTGCTAAGAGCACTTGGAGAGGGGAAACATAACACACATGGGTCTACAACATGGTCTACTGATCATTGTTCATATTTGACATCAATTACCAGTTTGCTATTGGTCCCTGTCCTGTGGTGGGCAAGAATGGAATGGTCCCAGGCCTAACCAGTCACCTGAGCTCACTAAACTGGAATAAAACAGGAATTGAAGAGTATTTAAGGTATGTAATATAGTAATGGATTTCTGAAAGTAGTGTACCTGTGCAATAGACTGATTGTTGATGCAAGGCATGATTGCAAGGGTGTTGTGATGACTGAACTAGGCGGTAAACAGTTGGTGAAGGGTGAAACTCACAGAAATGAATGTACAGGACACTATGGAGCCTCTGATCCTTAGGCAAACATGAACTAAAGCTAACAACCCCCTGTTCACCAATGCATTCTAGTATGGGCTGATGTATGTAGGTGATGTGAGCATCTAGGGGAACTGAACATAAGGCTAAAAGCTCCCTGTTACCAGATAATGAACAAGGATGACTTAGGGCAGGTCGAGGAGATATAAGAGCAGCTAGTCATCCTAATTGTTGACACAATTGCAGGGCAGTACCCTTGTAATAATCTATGGTCATTACTACTGTATACCAACCAATACTGTATATGCAACAATGCTGCATATAGAACAATTATGCAGGGCTAATACTGTTGGGCAACAAACCACCACTGTATATAAACATTGGTACACCCTAGTACATTAATGGATGTTAGGAAGAATCTATGCCCGTTTCCTATCAACCTATTTAGGTTAGGGCAGGTGGTGCACTGGCATGTCGACCAACTGGTATCCAGAACAGGGCACTACTTGGTTTGATTATGGTGTTTGTGTAGATTAACACACTAAGTATCAGATTTTCCCCTATGATTACAGGGCAATGGGTTTGATCCTGAGGGCAGGATAACCTGGACTCCTACATGTTCATACAAAAGCATTGGATGGCAAGTCACAATGTATTATCATCATCTGCGTTCGATAAGTACACCCCATGATTCCCTGGTTTCGACATTAGATCGAACACCTACCCTTCTTTCCTTATGTTGATTTAATGACAACAAAAGCAAACCTATCAATAGATTAATTCGAAGAATCAAAGATATGGGGGTCAGGACTTTTACCTGTCGAGGGTTGGCGGCTTCAACACTTTGAAAGATCCTTCGAGGCAGAGCAAATAACTAGTGGCAGGAAGATTAGGGTTCGGGAAAGGTAAGCACATGGTGCTCTCTCTCCTATTTATACTAGGGTTTTAGGTGATTGGGAGGATAGGATCGAGCGTATCCTCTCCTATCCAGAGTAGGATTCAAATCCCTCTCCCTCGAGTGATTTGATTTCCTGGCCGTTAGCTATAGGTTTTAAACTTGAACAATTTCTACTGGGTCCTAATAGTTTGGGAAAATTATACATCAGTCCCCCCTATGTTTAGTTAATAAGGAACCTTTGCAAAATTGGTTTAGGGAGTTTTAGGAAAAACCCCCTTCTACTACTATATTTACAAATTGATTTTATAACTCACAATACTTTATACGTTGGTCATTAATAATTCTATCTAAATAATTATTTAAAATAATAATAATGATAAAATAGGAATTTTGGGTCAAGGGCTTACAAACCTACCCACAAGTGACAAGTAATACTCTTTTGATGATGGTATGGAACTGCTCTCTGTTGTTGATGTATAGGGTGTCTCTCTGGTCCCCCTTGTGGTGCTCGAGCTGCTATTGTAGCTGGCTGAGGCTGCTGGTGATACTGGTGTGCTGCGGTCTTCTCTGGAATATTGGATCGCTTTGTCGCTCTCGGTTGGTTGCTGTTTCCCCCTTGTGCATCTCTGTCTCTTTTTTGCTTACGCTTCAATTCTGTTTCTACTGCCTGTGCGACCTTCAAGATCTTTCCGTACTTTGTGGCCTGGCTGGTGGCGATGGCGATGCGGATTTCATATGAAAGTCCCTTCCTGAACTTCTTGGCTTTGGCTGCAGGGGTCAAGGCGTCTGCAAAGCGGCTGAGGCGAGAGAACTCTGCGTTATATTCGTCGACGGAGAGGTTGCCCTGTTCCAGGCTCTCGAACTCGTTCTCCAACTCTTCACGGGCTGCTTCAGGATAGAACTTCGTCTTGAATAGCTCCTTGAACTCCTCCCAAGACACGTCTGGCGCAGTGAACCGAGGCTCGTCTCTATACCACGTGTGGGCGATGTCAAAGAGATGCATGCCGGCATTCTCGACCTTCAGGTCTTCTGGAACTCGAGCCCTCCGAAGGTTGCGGTCTACGTTCTCTAACCACTCATCCGCGTAGAGAATCCCTTCCGTTCCTTTGAATTCTCTGGGCCTAAGGTCCGTAAAATTCTTGGAAGTTCCAGGGCGCGGTCGTGGAGCGTCTCTAGTCTGGATAGCCTCTCTCAAGGTATCGCGGAAGATGTCGGCCTGCCGCGTCTGGGAAGTCATGAGCTGTTGGATGACCCCAAGAAGCGTGGCGTTGTCCAGCGCAGGTGCTGGAGGCAGGACAGGTGCTGGATGCTGAACAAGGTCTGGTGGAAGAAATGATGTTGGTGGCGGAGTCGGCGGAGGAAGCTGCGGGGGTGGTAGGATTTGTCTCTGCGGAATCTCGAGTTCTGCTGTTGTGACGGATCGTCTAGATAAGTAAACTGGCCTTCATGTGTCGGTGGGGTCCCGTTCGTGGAAGATCCGCCTGCAGTGGATGGGGCATTCAAGGGAGTGATGTTCTTGTCTTCAGAATCCATTTAACTGCAACAAAAGAAAATATTTAGCCGCTGAAGAATTTCAAGCAGGATGCAAGTCAATGGCTCAATGAAAATCAAGGATAGGGATCAATAACGTGTCAAGATATGTGGATGAGATCCTAAGAATTCTAATCCTATTTGCAGGCTCACGTCGGTACAGTAATGTAACCGAAGTGATTAACGTAGACCTGCATGGGCCACCACAAAAAAACTTGTCACGACCCGCACCCGATTTTCGGATACGAGACGTGTCCAAGTCCAGCCTATACCGCAGTGTCGGCGGTAGAACGCTGTCTAGTACAAAAACAAGTCACAGAGGCAATCTAGATCTCATCCACAAAATATGATACAATCCACTAACACAAATGAAACTGAATAATGAATGATAATATAAATAGAGTATCCAGTTTATCAAGAATTTCCAGTTACGTCCGGTGGACACAAATCCACTACCAGTAGACGAAATAAAATAATACATGGAATGGAAATAACTGAGTCAAGCTACTGATCATCAAGTACCCTCGTCTGCCGTGGCACCGTGGTCCAATAATAGCTCAAACCTGCTCGCGTGCTCCTGGCTCAATACTCGGCTAAACCTGAAGAGATCATCAGGTCCTCAGAGGACTAGCAAGATACAGGAAGAACATGCCACTATGACAGTAAATAATATGCATAAAGAAAATGACAGAAATAGAACAATGTACTTCTACACGAAATACATGAGAGTGCAACATCAAAGATAATGTTCGACAATTGGGCTAACAGACAGGGGTACCATGACAATCGTAGCTCATCCGAAACTAACGACCAACAGAATATTCACAATCGCATCTCCCCCGAGAATAACAACCAACAGAATATCACAACCGTAGCACGAAACTAACGGCCAACAGAATAATCAATATAACCGAAGCTCATCCGAACTACCGGCCAACAGAAACTATCATATAGCCCGCATGTCTAGTAATGTCCTCTGTGTCACAAGGAACTATACAGGTCCAGTCAAGTCGAATGAAGTCAAGCACAACTAACAGGTCAAGACATATCAAGTGAATGTGACTCGCGACAAGGTAACACTATCAGGACCTATACATGGAGTAACAGTGATATACTGGATAAAGAAACTAATGCACGTGCACGTAAATGAGAAAAATATCACTGACATGAACATAAGAAGCAGGTAATGAAGATGTGACAGGAAAGAAACTGCAATATAGAAAAATGCATGAAAATACTGTACAGTGGGCAAGGTATACTTGCCTGTTGTCTTGAGTTGTGAATCCCAACTAAGTGTGGAGTTGGAGTCCAAGTAACCTGTTATGTATTAAATCTAATCAACATATGAATTGACAAAGTACAACTATATTGGCAATTATTGCTAATTACCCCTTACAATTCCAATTAGCCCTTAAATGACTTGGGTGGTTACCACTCTTGACGACCTTATAACCTATAGGTATGTCTACAATTGTCTAAGCCAACGACTATTCCCTTTATATACAATATATGCATATATGTATTCTTCCTATGAAACAATGGGGTCCTAAAAGCTCTGCTAACAAATACTACTGAAACCCATGTCATTCCCATATTTACAAACATCAATGTGACACATGGTGTTTCCTGCCTATACATAGGGCAGCAGGATGATGCTGTTGCTAGTGCCTAGAGCTGGGTGTAAGGTCACTAGCCTGTGGGGTATATGCACACAGGTACAAACTTCTTAATTCAGTTTCTGTATCCTCCTCACACCTATACCAATATCTGATATGCCCACAGTTTTGGTACAAGGCAGTCACCCATATATACCTTCCCTTCTCTGGACATCTATATAGTTGATACCTGCCATTGATCCTGAACTGATATGAATGCATGCAATAGAGGGTAAAAGCTGGTACAAAACAAATGACAAACCATACGAGCATACATATAGGTACAGTTGAAATCCCTCCATTCCTAGTTTGCCTCCTCTACACACCACATGTAGCTCACATTTTGGAACAAACTGGTGTACAACACACAGGGACTTGTGATTCATTCATCATATGGTACTCTCACCTACTGCACCTCCATCCCTAAAAGCAATTCTGAATCATATATTATAAGGTAGGGGATTGAATATTTTAGCTAAAACAAGATGCAAAAGGGAAACTGGTATATGAACTTGGGGCTGGATAGAAGTGAAGGTCTGAATGCATCATGCATACATTGAATGGGCAGGGCTTAGGGAGACCTGCTGATTTGGTGTTAGGGATAGATAATATTGAAGGGAACTAAACATGGGTTTGATCAGTGTCTGAACAACCTTGGGTTCCTATACGTTTGCACCTAAAATCTCAGTTTATAGGGCACCATGTCAATAGTAGGTGCTAAGAGCACTTGGAGAGGGGAAACATAACACACATGGGTCTACAACATGGTCTACTGATCATTGTTCATATTTGACATCAATTACCAGTCTGCTATTGGTCCCTGCCCTGTGGTGGGCAAGAATGGAATGGTCCCAGGCCTTACCAGTCACCTGAGCTCACTAAACTGGAATAAAACAGGAATTAAAGAGTATTTAAGGTATGTAATGCAGTAATAGATTTCTGAAAGCCGTGTACCTGTGCAATAGACTGATTGATGATGCAAGGCATGATTGCAAGGGTGTTATGATGACTGAACTAGGCGGTAAACAGTTGGTGAAGGGTGAAACTCACAGAAATGAATGTACAGGACACTATGGAGCCTCTGATCCTTAGGCAAACATGAACTAAAGCTAACAACCCCCTGTTCACCAATGCATTCTAGTATGGGCTGATGTATGTAGGTGATATGAGCATCTAGGGGAACTGAACATAAGGCTAAAAGCTCTCTGTTACCAGATAATGAACAAGGATGACTTAGGGCAGGTCGAGGAGATATAAGGGCAGCTAGTCATCCTAATTGTTGACACAATTACAGGGCAGTACCCTTGTAATAATCTATGGTCATTACTACTGTGTACCAACCAATACTGTATATGCGACAATGCTGCATATGGAACAATTATGCAGGGCCAATACTGTTGGACAACAAACCACCACTGTATATAAACATTGGTACACCCTAGTACATTAATGGATATTAGGAAGAATCTATGCCAGTTTCCTATCAACCTATTTAGGGTAGGGCAGGTGGTACACTGGCATGTCGACCAACTGGTATCCAAAACAGGGCACTACTTGGTTTGATTATGGTGTTTGTGTAGATTAACACACTAAGTATCAGATTTTCCCCTCTGATTACAGGGCAATGGGTTTGATCCTGAGGGCAGGACAACCTGGACTCGTACATGTTCATACAAGAGCATTGGATGGCAAGTCACAATGTATTATCATCATCTGCGTTCGATAAGTACACCCCATGATTCCCTGGTTTCGACATTAGATCGAACACCTACCCTTCTTTCCTTATGTTGATTTAATGACAACAAAAGCAAACCTATCAATAGATTAATTCAAAGAATCAAAGATATGGGGGTCAGGACTTTTACCTGTCGAGGTTTGGCGGCTTCAACACTTCGAAAGATCCTTCGAGGCAGAGCAAATAACTAGTGGCAGGGAGATTAGGGTTCGGGAAAGGTAAGCACATGGTGCTCTCTCTCCTATTTATACTAGGGTTTTAGGTGATTGGGAGGATAGGATCGAGCGTATCCTCTCCTATCCAGAGTAGGATTCAAATCCCTCTCCCTCGAGTGATTTGAATTCCTGGCCGTTAGCTATAGGTTTTAAACTTGAACAATTTCTACTGGGTCCTAATAGTTTGGGAAAATTATACATCAGTCCCCCACATGTTTAGTTAATAAGAAACCTTTACAAAATTGTTTTAGGGAGTTTTAGGAAAAACCCCCTTCTACTCCTATATTTATAAATTGATTTTATAACTCACAATACTTTATACATTGGTCATTAATAATTCTATCTAAATAATTATTTAAAATAATAATAATGATAAAATAGGAATTTTGGGTCAAGGGCTTACAATATGTCATCACTTTTTACGTGATCACCAACAACACGAGAATATTTGCTTAGAATTCATTAACACAGATCATCAATTAGCATATATTTTTACAAAATCGCTTGCTGAAGACCGTTTTAATTATCTACGATGCAAATTAGGCATACTTAAATTTTCAGATTCATAATGCGTTATGTTTAATAAAAATTCTTACAACTTGAGATTTTGAGATATATTAATTGAAGTTATTTTGGGTACAAGCCGAAAGGGCCCTTTTGTCAAAAAGACGTAAAAGTCTAAGCGACACGATGCCAAGTGTCTTCAAACTACCACTAGCTGGAATCCGGACCCTACAGCTAACCCAAAGTAATGGATATTACTAAATTGAAGAATTAAAAGTTATTAAGTTTATTTATTATTCATTACGCATAAAATGAATTGGAAAAACAAGTGGCCGAACTCATACAAAACTCGGACCGAATTCGGACTGAGTTCGGATGGCATCGGTTCTAGTTTCCATAATAGAACTGCCGGCCCTAGCCCTCTATTTAACTTTATCTTCTTCTTCTTCCTTCTCCATCCAAGAACGAAAACTAAAACCCTAGCTTCCTCTACCACTTCTTCCAAGCTCCAATCTCTAATCTCCTTAGATCTAAAAGCTTAAGAAGGTGACCTCTCCTTTTTTTCTCTATTCTTTTGAGGTATATTTCATCCTACTCCTTTTCAAAATTCTATGCCTCCTAAACTTTTTATGAAAAGGAAAGGTGAGTCCACGGCTTCGTCTTCTACCTTTGAATACGAACCCACCAACGTGTTTAGTCCCGCTCGCCCTAGCAGCGATGAAGAATATCACGCAACCCTATTTCTGTCTTTGGAAATAGTGGACTCGTAGTTTGACGCTTTTCACAATCGAAAAATTTGCCCTGGGCGATCCGTCAACTTTACTATCTTCTCGGAGTACACCTAGACTTTTGAAAATTTAGATCTCCGAGATTTCTTTAAAACTTCTAGTGATATCTTTGATAACGTCGTTTGTAAATTTTACTGCAACATACAAATAAAAGATGACGATAGTATCTATTTCTGTGTCGGCAAAAAAAAGATTGAATTCAACTCAACTGACCTTAGTGAATACTTCCATTTGTCGGACAACCGTGAAGCATTAGTTGAGATAAACCGAGTTTAATTTCCTGCCGATGTTACACATGATTACCTTAACACTGCAATGTGTCATCCTAACCCAATCCCTCGGGACGGTAGGCTGTATACAAAGCACCTTAATTAATACTTTTATGAGTTGCATCATTTTATCTACTCTGCTTTGCTTCCTAAAAAGAGATATACTGATGAGTCGTTTATGGCTTGGATGATTAGTTGTAGGAGAGTGGGACGCAACCTCTTGTACCCCATGCATCTAGCAGTCATCTTTAGGAGATTTAAGATCAACCTTGATTCTATCCTATCTCCGAGTCATCTTCTGAGCTGACTAGGTCTAGGAAATATCTTTTAACTACACCTCCACCCGGTGCTGCTCCTGCCATGTTCATGCTGATCCAAACACTCCAGCTCCTACCTCTGCTTTTCCAGGATTTGATCCTCAGTTCTATCAGCGCTTTGATGACTTTATCACTGTCACTACCAGATTTCATCGCTTTAGCGACGACCTGTTAGCGACGACCTGTTAGCGACGGATTAAGTCCGTCTCTAGTAGCGACGGACTCCCGACTCTATACTGACGGTTTACCGTCTAATCACAGGCAATTTTTTTAATTTTAAGGGTGAAAAGTTGTCGCACACCCGTCGGTACGGCGTCGGCGAAGTAGCGACGGACAATGTATCCGTCGCTAGGTAGTCACTCCTTATTCAATATTTGCGTGGGAAAATGTTAAAAAAATTGTGAGAAATTGGGCGACTACGTAGCGACGGATAGTCCGTTGCCCAGCTGATGAATTTTAGCGACGGAACCTTCAGCCGTCGCTACGTAGTCACTCAGCTGGCGAGAAATATATAAAAATTCGTGGGAAATTTATGACTACTTAGCGATGGCTATATCCGTCGACAGGCCGTCGCTAAATTGCTAGCCCTAGCTTAAATTGAACCGACGGAGGGGGGGATTTTTATTCGAACTCTCTCCTCTCTGTCTCTCTCTAAAAGGTACTCTCTCTCGCTCATTTGGGGGTTGTGGGCGTTGGGGGGAGGGGGGCGGAGGTAGCTGACGGTAGGGTAGGGGCGGAGGGGAGCCGTGGTAGGGGGTGGGTGGTCGGCTGTGGTGGGAGGCCGTGGAGGGGCGGAGGTAGCCGACGGTGGGGGGGAGGGGGCAGAGTGTAGCCGTGGTGGGGGGGGGTCGGCTGTGGTGGGAGGCCGCCGGGGGGGCGGATAGAGGCTGCAGGGGTGGGGGGTGGAGGGGGCCCGGAGGTGGGGGAGGCCGTAGGGGGGGCGGAGGGGGATGTTAATGTTGTTTAGATTCCTAGGTTTTACTGATGTGTTTGTTTTAGTTTTCAAAACATTTGATTGCATTTGATTTTGAGATATTAAATTGTTGAGTTTTGATGTGAACTGAATGATGCATGAAATAAAATTAGCTTAACATATTGAATCTATTCACTGTCACATTCCCATTCTCAATACCTGAGTTCAGAAAACTTAAACTGAACTGTGAGCATGTAGGTAATATATAATGTAAACATGATATGTATATGATATATATCCTCCTTACCTATGCAAGATATGTATGAAATGTATGCACCTTACTGAGAATGTATGCAAACCTGAGATTGGTTTTACAAATCTGCTTCAGTCCATTGTCCCATTTTCCCTTCCCTTTTCATTTCATTTTTCCTTTTTTACATACATGTTATGTAAACATGTAAATATTGAATGAAATGAATGAGCATGTAGGTATCCTAACTAATGTAATGCATATGAACTGAAACTGAGAACAGCCCCCTTCACATTCCTTTTCCCCCCTTTCTAATTCACTAGTAATGTAATGTCTGCTAAGTTGGTTTAAATTATTGAAGCCCTGAGATGGATGAATGTGAACTGAGAACCATTTTCTAATGCAAACCTGAGACTTGATACAAGGTATGCAAGTATCTAATAGAGTATGAATGCATGATATGAAATATGAGATGCAAGTATCAATGTATGCAACTTAATGCTTGTAATGAATATGCATGAACTGAAAATCAAGTTTCTTATAACATAAAACCTGGATAATGTAATGCATAATGTATATAGTAATATAATGCATTGATAAATATGTATGAATGTATGAAGTATCTAGATAATGAATGTAAGGTATAATGTATGTATTGTAACTATATTGGATATAAGCCTAGAGTATAGTTGACCCTATAGTTGACCAATAGGCTATTTGAACTTGTGGACTTTAGTTGACTAGCCATAGACCTAGAATGACTTAGTATTGAACCTAATAGGCTAATTGGACAAAGTTTGACCAATAGTTGACCATTACCCAAATTAACCCTAGATAGCCTTGTTGTTAACCTAGTTTTACTAGATATTGACTGGGGTTAACCCAGAGTTGACCAAGTTTTACTTTGACCTAGATTGGCCTACACACACACACACACACACACACACACACACACATATATATACAAACTTAGTATATATATATATATATATATATATATATATATATATATATATATATATATATATATATAAATATATATATATATTTTATATATATATATATATATATATATATATATATATAGATATATATATAGGAGTATATATAAACTTTGGACCGAAACCGAAGCCGAATAATAAAATTTAGTATATTCAAAACCAAAACCGAACTGAATATTTTTAAAACCGAAACCGAAACCGAATTTTTTAAAAACCAAAACCAAAACCGAAACTGAATTTTTTTAAAACCGTAACTGAAACGGAACCAAATTTAGTATATTTAAAACCAAAACAGAAACCAAAACCAAAACTAAAACCAAAACCAAAACCAAAACCAAAACCAAAACCGAAACCGAAACCAAAATCCAAACCGAAACCAAAATCGAAACTGAAACCAAAACAGAAACCAAAACCAAAATTTAGTTGGTGGAGCGAGCCAGAATCCTTTGACGGATATCGATATCGATATCGGTATCGGTATCGGACTATTTCATTGAGTATCGGAATCGGTATCGGTATCGAATTAATTATGTTTAGTTTGTCTTACGATACAGATTTTTACATCCAATTTGTAATGGATCGTAACTTCGTTGATCGTACATGGATGTACCAGCGGGTCAACCTCCTCGACCGTAGGTACTTATAAGTATCGACCGTATCGGTTGGTATTGGTCTTAGCGAATTGGTATCGTCCTATCCGATATGTATCGGCCGTATAGCTCGAATTCGTATTGTCCTTATCGATTCGGTATCGGCCATATCCGATAGGTATCGGCGTATCGGATTAGTATCAGCAGTATCAGATCAGTATGGTGGAAGGTTTAGTAACAACTGTACTTGGATTTATCTCTACTCGAGCTAGATTACCATTACAAGAGAGTCACGGGAGCGTAAAAAATCTCCTAAATATTGAAGTTTACGGGAGTGATTGGCCAGTCACTCTCTCGAGCTATGTTACTGTAACTGGCCAATCACTCTCGTAAACATCAATATTTAGGAGATTTTTTACGCTCTTGTGACTCTCTTGCAATGGTATTCTAGCTCGAGAAGAGAGAAATCCAAGTACAGTTGTTACTAAACCTTCCACAATACTAATTCGATACGGTCGATACTAATCCGACACGACCGATATCTATCGGATACGTCTATTGCGAATCAATAAGGCCAATACGAATCCTAGTTATACGGTCGATACATGTATATATCGGATAGGACGATACCAATTTGCTAAGGCCAATACCAATTTGATACGGCCTATACCAAACCGATAGACCGATACTAATCTGATACGGTCGATACTAAGTACATCCGGCCTATACTAGCGGATCCACCAGTTACTGCACGGTGGGCCCCGGAGTACCCTCGGACTCAGTTACATCCAGTTATTGGTGAGTACATGATTATATAGTAATTATGTTTGTCTTACGATACAGATTTTCACATCCAATCTGCGATGGATCGTTACTTCTTTGATCGTACATGGATGTACAAACGACACCACGAGAGCAGAATATGTGTGAGTGACGATTTTCAGGCAAGCGTGGAAGTGTTTCTTAAGTATGCCATGAGCAAAGCTCAATACATGGACGGTAACAAAATCAAGTGTCCATGTGGTAATTGTCGCAATAGACATTACGAAGAAGTGGTGACTTTGAGAGATCATTTGACCCGTAAGGGTTTCGTACGTGATTACTGCATGTGGTCATCGCAAGGTGAACTATTTGCAGAATGACAGGTTACGAATGCTGCTACTTATGCTTTTGATAAAAATGCTGCAACGAATTTTGTCATGGACGACGATGCTCTGTTGATTATGGAGACCTGTAGAATCGTGCATGAGATATGGTGTACAATACGACATGGCCTAATTTTGATCCGGAATATCCTAATCCTGAGGCGAAGGAGTTCTATGATATATTTCAGGATGTAGATACTCCTCTACATCCTGATTGTGAGACTCATTCCGTACTGTTAGTGACGATACGGCTGTTGAACATAAAGTCTGATTTTAACTTGCCACAAGCTTGCTATGATCGGATTACACAATTAGCGACGGAGATCTTACCGAAGGAATCAAAAGAGCTCCCAAAAAACTTCTACAAGTCAAAGATGATGGTCCGACAACTGGGACTAGGGTACGAGAAGTTAGATTGTTGTCGCAACGGATTCATGTTGTACTACAAGGAGAAGGAGGACATAGAATGTTGTAGCTTCTGTAGTGCGGATCGTTACAAGACAATAATGGGAAAAGGAAAGTCAACTAGAAAATGACGTCCTTACAAGTATATGCGTTACTTGTCGATCGCGAAGCGCTTGTAGAGGATGTATATGTCTCTGAATACTGTTGAACACATGGCGTGGCACAACGAAGAATGCACAAAGGACGATGAAGAATTGTCACATCCTTCGGACGAAGAGGCGTGGAAACATTTTGATTTGTGTCATCCAGATTTTGCTGCAGAGCCTAGAAATATATGTCTGACGCTATGTTCTGATAGCTTCACCCCTTTCGGGCAGTCAGGATCTCAATACTCCTGCTGGCCGGTCATTCTTATCCCTTACAATCTGCCACCATAGATGTGTATGAAGACTCCTTATATGTTCTTGACAGCTATCATACCGGATCTCAAAAATCCGAAGAAAAATATCGATATATATTTACAGCCGTTGGTGGATGAGTTGAAACAGCTGTAGGAGATCGACGTCGCGACCTATGATATTTCCAGGAAACAGAACTTTCAGATGAGAGCTTCACTGATGTGGACAATAAATGATTTTCCAGCATACGGTATGTTGTCGGGATGGAGTACTCTCGGCACCATGTCTTGTCCGATATGCATGAAAAATAATAAGGCATTTTGCCTTAAGCATGGAGGAAAAACTTCTTTCTTTGACTATCACCGTCAATTTCTGCCCGCGAGTCATCCTTGGAGAAAGAACAAGAACGCGTTCAGAGCTGAAAAACAAGAATTTTCTCATTCGCCACCCAAATTGTCGGGATACGATATTTGGGAAGATGTAAAGGACTTGCACTCCGTAATTGAAGATCCATCGAACAATCGTATCGAGGGGTTCGGACAAAGCCATAACTGGACCAAACGGAGTATCTTTTGGGACTTGCCTTATTGGAAAGATAATCTTATAAGACATAATCTTGATGTCATGCATATCGAAAAGATTGTGTTCGATAATGTCTTCAATACTGTCATGGATATTAAAGGAAAGACGAAGGACAATCCAAAAGCAAGACAAGATATTGCCGAGATATACAAGCGTCCTTATCTGAACTTGATACAAAGGGGAGCTGGTGGACAATTAAGTAAGCCGGTAGCACAAAACGCATTGAGCAAGGAAGATAGATTAATAATCTGCAAGTGGATATCTACTTTAAGATTTCCCGACGGCTATGTGTCGAATTTATCTAGATGCGTTGATCTCAATGAATGCAAGCTAACAGAAATGAAGAGTCACGATTGCCACGTATTTATGGAAAGATTACTGCCCATTGCTTTGAGAGAGTTGTTGCCTTCTTCTGTATGGGTTATGTTGGCCGAGCTATCTACATTCTTCTGGTATATTTGTTCAACTATGTTGACGGTGCAACACATGATTGAACTTGAGAAGAATATTGTCTTAACAATTTGCAAGTTAGAGAAAATATTTCCTCCGGGCTTCTTCGAGGCATGGAGCATCTACCGATTCATCTAGCAAACGAAGCCCGTGTCGGTGCATTTGTTCATTATCGATGGTTGTAACTATTTGAAAGGTATATAAAAATTGATATAATTTAAGTTGCATTTCATTGTTATTTCTCAAGATAATTTGTCTCTCTAGATACCTACACCATCTAACAAAGAAAGTTGGCAACAAGGCTCATATAGAGGCTTCGATATGCGAAGCATATCTTATCGAGGAGGTATCCAACTTCTGCTCCATTTATTTTAATACTCATGTTAAGACAAATTGAAATAGACCTCAAAGGAATGACGAGGATGTTGAGGATGGAGGTATATTCAATGTAAGGGACAAGCCTATTGGGGCTAGTAAGAAACGGTGGTTGACTGACGACAAGTATGATGCCACTCACCGATATGTCTTGTTAAATTGTGACATAAAAAAAGTGAGAGATTTTGTAAAGCCCCAGAACCAGAATACTGGAGAGCGGGGGCATACATAGCCAGCTACATATATTGAAGTGCAACCCACCTCGCTATACGGTCACGGCTGTCTAGATACATGAGGGTTTAACTACAAGCCAACAGTCTCCTATGGTCATGAACAAGCCTATTGTCTCAATCTCAAGCAAACAATAATAGTTACAAGATGTCAGAGCACCAAATATATAATAGCAAGGCGTCCCATACATTATATATTGGATGATCATGAAGCTAGTCGTACAAAATATCAAGACTAGCAAGAGTTCAATTATACATGATCAACCCTAGGATCTATCAATCATGTTACAGCCCGTAGGCAGACAGTAAATAAAGGTGCAATACGAGCTAACACGTGCTCGCCGGCTAAACGCCTCAAAAGAATAATTTTTACAATAAAGTGGGAGGACAAAAAGAAACCCACTCGTTGCCAGGGTTACGCCTGGTAGTCACCATCTGGCTGAAAGACAGGTGGATCCTCTGGTGCTGCTCCGATATCTGGCCACACAAAACCAGCTGGGTTAGATCCCAGAAAGAGCAAGTGCCACAAAGGCGCTTCACTTGGGAACTAAAACCAGCATATCACATTAGAATATTAAAGATAATAAATAAAGAATTGATAATAATAGAGATAACAACAGTAAACTGAGTACGAAGAAACCATTCAAGTAGCCAGGTCACAACCTTTAAACCAAACAAGGACCGGGGTTGTAACCCTTCACTTGAATAGAAACCCGTCTCAAATACTATTGGTACAGTGAAGACAATAAACGAAGAGAGAACACAGAACTGCTCCGGGAGCCAGGTTACAACCCTTAAACCAAATAAGGACCGGGGTTGTAACCCTTCGCCTGAACAGAACTGGACCCCTGATCTTTATTGCTAAGACCAGTATAAATGATCATGGTATTAAAGTAAGATAAAACATGACGAACATGACATGGAGTTGCAATAAGATAATAAACGAAGAGAGGACATAAAACTGCTCCGGGAGTCAGGTTACAACCCTTAAACCAAACAAGGACCGGGGTTGTAACCCTTCGCCTGAACAGAACTGGACCCCCGATCGTTATTGTTAAGGCAAGCATCAATAATCATGTCATGTCACAATCTTGCACAGGATTAGGATAAGACTAAGCTGGAATAAACTCCATCCAATCAATCACGGCCAATCAAGAGTACGGCTTGATACTTTTAACTAACTAGGGTTATCACAGGCCTAGTTACTAGCAAGATGCAATAAGATTATCCCAACAGCCACAAGCCCTGCAGACCATCCGGTTATCCAGGTCGAATGTCTGTTTATGAAGAATGCAACACGTGACTGTGTGCTGGAAATGTGCCCTACTCGTCGGTAGGCTACAAGTCCACTTAATGCGTCCAGATAACGGGATTGCCTGTAGCTGGAAATCTCTTCATGTCTACTGGATTATTCTAGTTTATTAGCCTTAGTCAATTACTGTAGGTATCCCTGACCGTGGTACTCAGGGATCCCTTTCCTAGACATGATGCAAGACATTACTGGTTTTTTTGTACAAACGCAATCGCCCACGGTGTCAGGTCATTCATACTTGTCATGTCAGACAAGCTGTCGTAACAGCATGTCATGATATATCATGTTAGTTTGCTTGTCGAGAGTGTGCCACGGCGGGCCACTATCGTGTTCAGGAAATATGCCAAAATTTACATGACATAATCATAAATGTGATATTTCAATTAATAATAATAATAATATAAAAAGGACAAGACTATGGAAGGAGCCAAGCAGCTAATTAGATTCATACGGCGGGGGGGAGGGGGCATGCGCGCTTATGCGGCAGGGACTACGTGCGCTCATATGGCTGGAAGAGGGCTAGCGCATGCGGCTTCGGAAGGGTGAACGTATGCGGGTGCGGGAAGCAATGTCATACGGCTCAGGAAGGAATGAAGGCGCATGCGGTTCGGGAGTCAAGGGCAGCCTATGCGGCTGGGGAATCCGTCGAGCATATGCGGCTGCGGTTATGGGGTGCATGCGGCTGAGTATGGCAGGGGTGCATGCGGCTCGGAATGAATCGAGCATATGCGGCTATGCTCAAGTGGGGTCTTATGCGGCTGGACCAAGGGCGGATCTTATACGGCTGCGGATTGCCAAAGCCTTTATGTGGCTACAAGGAATTGTCTTCATGCGACTGGAAGGAAATGCGCCATGTGGCTGAGTCAGTTAAGGCTTTATGCGGCTCTGGGAAGTGAGTATATGCGGCCGAATGAAATCAGGGCTCATGCGACCAAAAGAAGGGGGTTGTTATGGGGCTGAAAGTAACTTGCCGTATGAATGCTCATGCGGTCAGGTACTTCCATGCAGCTGAAGACTGCCATGCGGCTGAGAAACTGTTTATCTTCTCCACTTGTCCGAGAAGAATAGCCATGAATTCCATGGCTTCAAGGCTCATAAATCCTTCATCCGAAGTCAAAAACCGGACTTCCATATGTCAAAATAGAGCAGAACGAAACCATCAAAACTTGGAAAAAATAATGTTAAGTAGATCAAAACCCAAGAAATCCGAAAATACTATAAACTTAGATCTACACAATTTGAACCATGGAAATTAGAAATGCCAAATATTAAAGTGTGTTAGAATCTCGTAAGGAAGAAAATAGAACAATAAAAATAAAGTTCCTCCATGAAGCAAGATGCACTTGCCTAAGCTCTCTTCCTGGTAGGTGAAGAAGTAATGGTGGAGAAGAAGAAGTAATGGTGGGAATTAATGAGAAGGGAGAGAAGGGAGTGGGTTAATAAATGGTGAGGAGGTGGTAGGTGGGGGGTTCTCTCTTTAGTTCATGATGAACCAAGGCAAACCAAGCCTAGTCGAACCAAACCAAAACAGCCAAGCCATGTAATACCAAGATAAGCCAAGCAAGGAATCATGCAATACAAGATAAAATACGTACACGTATTCCAAAATATGTAGTACGAACTATAGGAAATACAACACTACCCACCTTAAAAGAATTTCGTCCTTGAAATTTAATTAAGAGGCTAGAGGGACAAGAACAAGCTATACTACTCACAGACAAGCTTATACTAATCAAGCAATCAAGTAATTATTCATGCAAGCAAGGAATCGAAGGCATGAGGCATAAGAAAGATATTATACCTCACGAGTCAAATAGGTCGGGATATTGCGATCGGATATCATCCTCACGCTCCCACGTTGACTCACCCAAAGAGTGATGACCCCAAGCAACTTGGACTAACTTGATAGTCTTGTTCTTGAGTGTCTTCTCTCTTCGGTCCAATATAGACACGGGCCTCTCCTCATACGAAAGGTTGGTACCAACAACCAGTTCCGAATGATCCAGGATATGGCTCGGGTCCGGGATATACCGTCGTAATTGGGATACATGAAACACGTCATGCACCTCACGTAGCGTCGGTAGAAGAGCAAGACGATAGGATACATCTCCTACTCGCTCCAGAATATCGAACGACCCTATTTACCTAGGAATAAACTTTCCCCGCACGCCGAAACGAATGACACCACGTTAGGCGAAATCCTCAGGAATACATGGTCGTCGACAGAAAACTTAAGAGGGCGCCGATGAGAATTGGACCAATGACGCTGGCGATCTTGGGCAACTCGAAGATGATCTCTGACTCTCCTGACTACCTCAACGGTCTGAGCAATCATTTCTGGACCGAGCATCTGTCTCTCTCCGACATCATCCCATGCTAGCGGGGATCGGCACTTCCTACCATACAGTGCCTCGAATGGTGCCATCTGGATACTAGCTTAGAAACTGTTGTTGTACGAAAACTCTACCAGGTGCAGGTGATCTTCCTACGAACCACCGAAGTCGAGCGTACAAGATCTCAACATATCTTCGAGAGTCTGGATCGTACGTTCTGACTGGCCATCTTTCTGCGGGTGATACGCTGAGCTGAACTGGAGGCGAGTCCCCAAACTCTCTTGCAGGCTATGCCAAAAGTACGACGTAAATCTGGAATCTCTGTCCGAGGTGATAATGATTGGTACACCATGCAATCTGACAATCTGTCGGAGATACATCTTCGCTAGCTGAGCCGTCGACTGACCAACTCTGAACGGGAGAAAGTGAGCTACCTTCGTGAGCCTATCTATAATAACCCAAATAGTATCTCTGCCAGCCGGAGATCTAGGTAATGCAGTCACAAAATCCATGGTTATATGCTCCCACTTCCATTCTGGAATTGGCAAGGGCCGAAGAAGTCCAGCTGGCCTCTGATGTTCAGCTTTAACTTGTTGGCAAACCAAACATCGAGAGATAAACCGGGCTATCTCCCTCTTCATTCCATTCCACTAAAAGTGCTGACGAAAATCACGGTACATCTTCGTACCGTCGGGATGAATGGAATACTGCAAACTGTGAGCCTCTGCCATGATCTCATGTCTGATATCTCTACTGCGTACACAAAGACGCTTTCTATGTCGAAGTGTACTATCTTCATGGATACATAACTCTGGTCTTCGTCCTGCCTCACATTCTGCTCTAAGTCGCTGAAGCTTGGAATCTGCTGACTGCGCCATCCGGATCCTCTCGACTATAGTGGACTGAACTTGCATGCTGGCCATCAATGCCACACTGGAAGGGAGGACAACTTCTATACCCATCTTCTGAAGATCGGCTAACAGCTCTGGTTGTGCTGTTAGGAAATAAACTCCGGCTCTTCTGCTCAATACATTTGCAACAACATTAGCCTTCCCTGCAGGTTGACATCATAATCCACTAGCAGCTCTAGCCATCTTCTCTGACGCATGTTAAGATCCTTCTGGGTGAAAACATACTTCAGGCTCTTGTAGTCGGTGAAGATCTCAACCCTATCTCCGTACAAATAGTGCCTCTATAACTTATGTGCAAACACTACTGCTGCCAGCTCCAAGTCATGGGTTGGATAATTCCTCTCATGATCACGAAGTTGCCATGGTGCATAAGCTATTACCTTTCCATGCTGCATCAGAACACATCCTAAGCCTCTGCCTGAAGCATCAAAATACACTGAGAATCCCCCGGTTCCATCTGGAAGTGTGAGAATGGGTGCCGTCATCAAGCCTCGCTTCAACTTCTCAAAAGAATCCTGGCACTCTTCTGTCCAAGCAAACTGTACATCCTTGCGGGTCAACTGGGTCAATGGTGGTGAAATCCGAGCAAAGTCTGAAACAAATTGCCGGTAGTAACCGGCCAATCCAAGAAAACTACGGACTTCTGCAACTGTGCTGGGCACTGGCCATGACTCAATAGCCATGATCTTTTGGGGATCCACCTTCACTCCTCCTCTAGTGATGATATGACCCAAGTACGAAATACGATCGAGCCAGAACTCGTATTTACTGAACTTGGCATACAACTGGTGCTCCCTGAGAATCTGGAGGACGATTCTGAGATGCTGCTCATGCTCCGCCTCACTCTTGCTGTAGACCAAGATGTCGTCTAGGAACACAATCACGAACTGATCCAAGTAAGGCATGAAGATACGATTCATGAGGTCTATGAATACGGCCGACGCATTGGTGGCTCCAAATGGCATCACAAGGAACTCCCAATGTCTATATCTCGATCTAAAAGCTATCTTCGGGATGTCCTGCTCTCTGACTCTGATCTGATGATATCCGAAGCACAAGTCAATCTTCGAAAACACCGCTGTCCCTTGGAGTTGATCAAACAAGTCATCTATCCTCGGGAGAGGGTATCTGTTCTTGATTGTTCACTGAGTTCAAGGTACGATAATCTACATATAAACTGGATGTACCATCCTTCTTTTTCACAAGAAGCATCGGGGCTCCCCAAGGCGATCCACTAGCACGAATGAATCCCTTGGTTCTGAGTTCTTTAATCATTTTATACAATATCTCTAGCTCTGATGGTGCCATCCTGTAGACTCTCTCTAACACTGGGGCTGTCCCGGGAATTAAGTGGATGGTAAACTCGATCTCCCGCTCTGGCAGCATCCCTGGAAGCTCTTCTGGGAAAATATCTGGGAACTCCTCGACTATCCGAGGCAACTGTACTGCTGCTACTGCCATCCGTAATACTGGAGGAGAAGGTTCAACTTCGCCTCGGGAGAAGGAAAACTCTGGCTCTCCGGAAATGCTAAAAATAACCCTGCCAATGTGGCAGTCTATCCTAGCATACTGGTCCCTCAAGTAATCCATCCCTAAGACCACATCATAATCGGCCGTCGGGAACTCTATCAATATAGCGGGGAACTCTCTACCGCTAACTACGATCGGACACGAGGAAAACACCCTATCTACTCCCACAAGTCCATTACCAATAAGTATATTGAGCCTCACTGATAATGACTCGGGCTCCAATCCTATCCGTGTCGCGAATCGTGCAGATATAAATAAATACGAGGCACCATAATCAAATAATACTGAAGCTGGAAAGGTGTTGACGAGAATAGTACCTGCCACCACCTCACCTGGTGCTACTTCTTCCTCTCCCATAGACAAAGCCAGCACTTGACCATATCCTCTGGGTGCGTGTCCCCTATGCTGAAAATTCCTCTGCCTGCTCTGGATCAGGGCTTGGGCTTGGGCATACTGCTGCGGTCTCTACTGCTGGAATGCCTGGGCCTGCGTCGACAATGTCCTCGGGAACGGATACTGCAGCTACTGCTGCTGCTGGACTGGTGCTGGTCCTCTAACTGAAGGACTAGAGAAGGCCGATGAGCTTTCTCTGTTCGGACAGTTCCCAACCCTGTGGTCCGGGGCACCACAAAACAAGCACAAACCCTGTACTCTGCGACACTCTGAAACCACATATCCTGGCTTCCCACAGTGTGAACATCCCACTGCAGAAGACGGCTTCTGCTTCTGCTGCTGAGGGTACGTCGGGGTGGAATGCTGAACCGACGTCATTGAGGCCGCCCGCCTCGGAGCTCCAATGGTCAAAGCCCTGGCTGCCGGGGCTGGTGCTGATGACTGATTCGTCTGGCCGTGAGATCGCTTTCGACCTTCGGTCCTATCCACGATCCTCTGGGAGGTATACTCATGCCTCCGGGCTGCTCTCAATACTGTATCAAAAGTCTGATGCTCAAACTGCTCTACTGCCAACAAAATCTCTAGGTGGAGCCCTTGCTGAAATCGCTGAGCTCGGTCGAACTCGGTCGCTACCAGGGTGGGAGCAAACCAACTAAGCCGGGAGAACTCGGCCGCATATCCTTCGATCGTCCTAACCATCTGTTTCAGATTGGTGAACCTCATCTGTAGATCATACCGAGCTACAGCATCAAAATACTTGGTCTGAAATCTCTCTCTGAATACTGCCCAAGCAAGGGGTGCCACTAATTCAATGGCCTACGCCGCCCACCAGCTGCGGGCAAGATCTAATAACTACAGGCACACCAAGGCCACCTTCTCGACTTCTGGAGTCCTGGCTGCTTCTAGAATCACCTTTCTGTCCTGAAGCCAAGCATCTGCAGCGATAGCATCTTCACTGCAGTCGAACAATGGAGGGCTTAAGCGCTTGAAGCTGTTGGCCGCGCTGTTACCCTGATGACCCCTTCTGGTCAAAGCATCTGCCACCGCCTGGTGCAAGGCATCTCCGCGACGATCCTGGGAAGCTAATAGGGACCTGATAAGATCCACCAAAGTGCTATCATCAGGCTCTGCAGGCTGGACGGGCTGAATTGGTGGTTCTTCTCCGGTTAGCACGACTCTGGAGGCTACTCCTGAATGCTGGGCTTGATCTCTAGGTTGCGGCTGGTCCACGGGAGGTGCTCCGTCTTGCTGATCGGCAGGTCCAAGAATAATACCGCTGAAGAAGACGACATAGGGAACAATAAGGAAGGACCAGGACAGATCAACGATACAAGCATGTGATCAGGTCAAGGTTCTCAGGGAATTGAAGATACGAGCAGAGATCAAGGGCGAATACTGATTGAGACATCTATTCGATAAACTCTCACATATCTTGATTTATAAGACCTGCATGGGCCACCACTTAAACCATATAACGCCCCAGAACCAGAATATTGGAGAGCGGGGGCGTACATAGCCAGCTACGTATATTGAAGTGCAACCCACCTCGCTATACGGTCACGACTGTCTAGATACATGAGGGTTTATCTACAAGCCAACAGTCTCCTATGGTCATGAACAAGCCTATTGTCTCAATCTCAAGCAAGCAATAATAGTTACAAGATGTCAGAGCACCAAATATATAATATCAAGGCATCCCATACATTACATATTGGATGATCATGAAGCTAGTCGTACAAAATGTCAAGACTAGCAAGAGTTCAGTCATACATGATCAACCCTAGGATCTGTCAATCATGTTACAGCCCGTAGGTAGACAGTAAATAAAGGTACAATACGAGCTAACACGTGCTCGCTGGCTAAATGCCTCAAAAGAATAATTTTTACAACAAAGTGGGGGGACAAAAAGAAACCCACTCGTTGCCAGGGTTACGCCTGGTGGTCACCATCTGGCTAAAAGACAGGTGGATCCTCTGGTGCTGCTCCGATATCTGGCCACACAAAACCAACTGGGTCAGACCCCAAAAAGAGCAAGTGCCACAAAAGAGGCTTCACTTAGGAACTAAAACCAGCATATCACATTAGAATATTAAAGATAAAAAATAAAGAACTGATAATAATAGAGATAACAACAGTAAACTGAGTACGAGAAAACAATTCAAGTAGCCAGGTTACAACCCTTAAACCAAACAAGGACCGGGGTTGTAACCCTTCTCCTGAATAGAAACCCGTCTCAAATACTATTGGTACAGTGAAGACAATAAACGAAAAGAGGACAAAGAACTGCTCCGGGAGCCAGGTTACAACCCTTAAACCAAACAAGAATCTGGGTTGTAACCCTTCGCCTGAACAGAACTGGACCCCTGATCTTTATTGCTAAGGCCAGTATAAATAATCATGGTATTAAAATTAGGTAAAACATGACGAACATGGCATGGAATTGCAATAAGACAATAAATAAAGAGAGGACACAGAACTGCTCCGGGAGCCAGGTTACAACCCTTAAACCAAACAAGGACCGGGGTTATAACCCTTCGCCTGAACAGAACTGGACCCCGATCGTTATTGTTAAGGCAATCATCAATAATCATGTCATGTCACAATCTTGCACAGGATCAGGATAAGACTAAGATGGAATAAGCTCTATCCAATCAATCACGGCCAATCAAGAGTACGACTTGATAATTTTAACTAACTAGGGTTATCACAGGCCTAGTTACTAGCAAGATGCAATGAGATTATTCCAACAGCCACAAGCCCTGCAGACCATTCGATTATCCAGGTCGAATGTCCGTTTATGAAGAATGCAACATGTGACTGTGTGCTAGAAATATGCCCTACTCGTCGGTAGGCTACAAGTCCACTTAATGCGTCCAGATAACGGGATTGCCTATAGCTGGGAATCTCTTCATGTCTACTGAATTATTCTAGTTTATTAGCCTTAGTCCATTACTGTAGGTATCCCTGACCGTGGTACTCAGGGATCCCTATCCTAGACATGATGCAAGACAGTGCGGGTTTATTTGTACAAACGTAATCGTCCACGGTGTCAGGTCATTCATACTTGTCATGTCAGGCTAGCTGTCGTAACAGCATGTTATGATATATCATGTCAGTTTGCTTGTCGAGAGTGTGCCACGGCGGGCCACTATCGTGTTCAGAAAATATGCCAAAATTTACATGACATAATCATAAATGTGATATTTCAAATAATAATAATAATAATAATAATAATAATAATAATAATAATAATAATAATAATAATATAAAAAGGACAGGACTATGGAAGGAGCCAAGCAGCTAATTGGATTCATACGGCGGGGGAGGGGGGGCATGCGCGCTTATGCGGCTGGGACTACGTGCGCTCATGCGGTTGGAAGAGGGCAAGCGCATTCGGCTCCGGAAGGGTGAGCGTATACGGCTGCGGGAAGTAATGTCGTGCGGCTTAGGAAGGAATGAAGGCGCATGCGGCTCGGGAGTCAAGGGCAGCCTATGCGGCTGAGGAATCCGTCGAGCATATGCGGCTGCGGTTATGGGGTGCATGCGGCTGAGTATGGCAGGGGTGCATACGGCTCGGGATGAATCGAGCATATGCGGCTATGCTCAAGTGGGGTCTTATGCGGCTGGACCAGGGACGAGTCTTATGCGGCTACGGATTGCCAAAGCCTTTATGCGGCTACAAAGAATTGTGTTCATGCGGCTGGAAGGTAATGCGCCATGCGGCTGAGTCAGTCAAGGCTTTATGCGGCTCTGGGAAGTGAGTATATGCGGCCGAATGAAATCAGGGCTCATGCGGCCAAAAGAAGGGGGTTGTTATGCGGCTGAAAGTAACTTGCCGCATGAATGCTCATGTGGTTAGGTACTTCCATGCGACTGAAGACTGCCATGCGGCTGAAAAACTGCTTATCTTCTCCACTTGTCCAAGAAGAATAGCCATGAAGTCCATGGCTTCAAGGCTCATAAATCCTTCATCCGAAGTCGAAATTCGGACTTCCATAGGTCAAAATGGAGCAGAACGAAATTCTCTACAACATGCAACCATCAAAACTTGGAAATAACAATGTTAGGTAGATCAAAACCCATAAAATCTGAAAGTACTATAAACTTAGATCTACACAATTTGAACCATGAAAATTAGAACTGCCAAATTTTAAAGTGTGTTAGAATCTCGTATGGAAGAAAATGGAACAATAAAAATGAAGTTCCTCCATGAAGCAAGCTGCACTTGCCTAAGCTCTCTTTCTGGTAGGTGAAGAAGTAATGGTGGAGAAGAAGAAGTAATTGAGGGAATTAATGAGAAAAGAGAGAAGGGAGTGGGTTAATAAATGGTGAGGAGGTGGTAGGTGGGGGTTCTCTCCTTAGTTCATGATAAACCAAGGCAAACCAAGCCTAGTCGAACCAAACCAAAATAGCCAAGCCATGTAATGCCAAGATAAGCCAAGCAAGGAATCATACAATACAAGATAAAATACGTACACGTATTCCAAAATACGTACTACGAACTATAGGCATTACAGATTTGGGGAAGTAAGTGACTACAATTACACTCGTTATAATCTCTAATTTGGTGAAGTAACCGACTACACTTATTCTTATTCTCTCTAACAGTGTATTTGGAGATGAATTCAAAATGAGGACACCCGATATTACCGATGAAGAACTTCAAAGAGAGGTTGATTGTACCTTTTCGTCCTTGTTTCGCAAATACGAAAGTAACTGAGATAATAATTTATGCGGCTACCATTAAAATATATGTATCTGAAATATTTAAATTATCAATATTTATTTATATGTTTTATTGCCTGAAACAACACTCACAAATGAGAGTATTCGTTATTTGGCATTGAGACCAAAGAAGCATGGAAAGACTTGGCCAGGCTATGTCGTTAATGGCTTCAAGTTTATGGCAACTCAGAATTCTATAAATGCCGAATATGTCAATGACGGCTTCAGTACCAAGGATTCTGGTGTTAGCATAAGAGGCGCCATCTATGACGACGAGCCGGACTTGGACTATTATGGAGGGCTTCGGGATATTATAGATTTACAATATAGTGCTCTATATGATATGCATATTGTGATGTTCAAATGTGAGTGGTTCGATACGACGCCAAATATCGGTTGGAGAATCGATAAACAATTTGGATTCGTCGATATAAATCATCGTAGGAGGTATAGAGGGTCCGACACGTTTGCGATAGCAAGTCAGGCTGTTCAAGTCTACTATACAAGCTACCGAAGGCGTCGTAGAGATCGATTTGACTGGTGGACAGTATACAAGATTAAATCTAGAAATACATTCAACATTGGAGACCCAGCATACCAAGAGGACCAGATCGAAAATTTCTAATACTTGGTACAACAGTCGGATACCATGGATAATGAAAATATTTTTGAAGAAAATAGAGGGAAGGAAGAGGTTGATACACAAGACTTAGCTGTCAACAAGGGAAGAAAGAGGCGTCTTGTCTCAAATATTGAGGATGAGGAAGATGTAAAACCCCTAAATTTCAAATATTTTTTAAAATAAATTTGATACTAATTTTTTTATTTTGTATTTGTACGTCGCGTAGTTACATTGTATGTCGTGCGCAAAATTTTGTTTTTTTGTAATTGCTCGACGAGTGCGAATATGTACGAGCGTACATATTTTTAGAAAAACATTTTTCTATTTTTATAGTTTCAAAATAATATATATAATAATTATTCTTGCTATCGTACAAATTTTTTCTAAGTTTGCTATTTTAAGTATAAATGCCTTTTCGTTTATAACAGTTATTAATAACAAATAATATTCTTCGTGCATATATATATATTTCTTAAATATTTTATTAGTTTATTTTAAATAATAATATAATTTTCAAAATTATTATTATAAGTATTTTAAAAAAATATTTTGAAATTATTGTGGCAATTTAAATCTTTGATTAGATTTTATGGATTTGATTTAAATAGTTTAAATTTAAAGATAGAATTTATATTTAATTTGAGTTTAGATTATTTAGATTTAAATTGGAATTGGATTTGGATTGTTGTCGATTGAATTGATTTAAATTTGATTTAAATTAAATAGCGTATTATCTATTGGGGTTTTAATTGACTACTCCTTATCCAATTAGGATTCTCTCAACCCTATATATAAGGGAGCCTCCATATTGTTTTTCACCACAATTATTCTCCACAAATTATTCTACAGATTTCTCCACCACAAATAGGCGTGCCTCGTGTCGGTGTTCCATCCATCCTCGTGTCAGCCGTGACGGCCTCGGGTCCGACCCCGGGTGTCTTTCCAATAGGTTATTTTTTTACATATACAAATATCAATCCTCGTCCAACTATCCTGGACACAAATCCAGTATCCCCCCTGCCGTGTCTGACACCCCGGACACGATGACTACCTAAACGCTAATCCTATTCTAATGACCAGAGCCCGTCTCTGCCACAGCCACCCCCGTCGACTCCACGACCTCCACCTCCACCAAGTCCTCCAACTTCGACCAACTCCCTGGCCAGCTTCCTCCACCATCCTGTCCCCGATCTCCACCGTGTCTAACCTCCGCCCTCACCCTCGACAAACGTCGACCTGACCAGCAACACCATCCTCAGCAACCCTGCCACTACGGTCACCAGCAACACACCAACACCACCTCACCATCCCGACGTCATCGCCACAACAGCCCCCAAGCTCCTACTACAAACCATCATCACCTCTGTCACAGTAACCCTACAACCACCACCCGGACCACCGTTACCGACGCCACCTCGTCCCCAAAACCCAACACTGCCACAAAGCAGAGCCACCCATATCATTGCCAAGACCCTAGGCGCCCGGCAACACCACCGTCACCAAAGCCAGAACCACCGCCGATGGCTATCCGCTGCGGCCAACCTCTCAAAACCCTACCAAAAATCCCAAACACAACCAAGAAAACCAACCTCGCCGCGAGCTCCGCCTGCGACTCGCCACCACTCTCGACATCGTGCGCACCCCGCCAATCCATGGCCGGTTGCCCGATGCACGTGGCGAGCCTCGCCCGGCCATCAGTGCCGCCGTGCCCCCTTCCTCCGTCGCCGGTGTAGCTCCGGTCGTCGGAACCCTTCCTCAGTGACCTCTCGGTCGAACCGCCTTCTTCGTGCCCGTTCTCCTCCCTTTCTCCTTCTACACCGTCGCACTCCTCCCGAGCGAACCCGCCACCCCTCTCCTTTTCCCGCTCTTCCTTTTCCTCCGCTTCCTTTTTCCTCTGCACCGTCGAGCTCTCTCCTCTCCAGCTCTCCTCCCCTCTCTTTCTTTTCTCTCTCCTCCCTGAAAATAAGGAGCAGCAGCCCTCTTGTTAGTTTTATTTTGTGTTTGATTATTTTTATGTTTTTTTGTTTATTTTTGTTATTAATTGTTGTCTTCTTTTTAGTATTATTATTATTATTATTATTATATTATTTTATTATTATTATCATTATTATTATTTGTATTAAGAATGTATGTATGTACTGTATATGTAAAGATATTATTAGTATTTTGTATTATTATTATTATAATTATTTTAATGGCTACTACTAGTAAAAAAGTATGCGGACATTGATATTATAATAATAATAATAATTATATATTATTATTATCATTATCATTATCATTTTTATTATTAGTATTTATTTATGAATATTAGGGTTGTGGTTATTAGTTTAATTATTATTTTTTATTACTTTTTTAAGTTATCATTTTTAGAACATGTATTATTATTTTTAAAAGGATAGAGCTATATATGAAATTTCAAATTTGGATGTTTGACCAAAAATATTTTTCTAGATTTTTTTATATATTTGAAAAATATTTTTTAACTAATGGATTTCTACGAAAAATCCTACCTTTACAACTTAGGGTTTTGTCTAAATACGATTATGATTTTCAACCTAATTAAACTAAAGGTATTTTTTGGACTAACAAAATACTTTCAGAAATTTTTATATAACTATTTTTCCAGTATTTATGTGAATTATTTATACATAGAATATATTTTGAGAGATAATATTTTCTAAATACATATATCCACCTTCCTTCGATAGTCCACTATTCCTATTCCTTCGCCAATTCTGTAGTTCTTTATATGGTTCCTAGCTAAATTGATTCTTCTGGACCCAATGGAACTGTCCGTGCCACCATCATAGGTCACCTTGTGTTTGTTACCCGAAGTCACAGTTCGCGCCACATTGATCATTGTAATACACCAGGCGTCCTACCAGGCAGACACCTTGCCGTTTGCTGTTTATTTATTTTAGCTCATATTTTTATGCATAAGTCATTATTTTCTTTAGCCAAAATAAACTGTGATACATGGCGTAACTTGTTAGAACTTACTGTTCAGTTATATTTCCTCGCGTAGTTGCATTGTACGTCGCGCGCAAAAATTTTTTTTGGTAATTGCTCGACGAGTGCGAATATGTATGAGCGTACATATTTTTAGAAAAACATTTTTCTATTTTTATAGTTTCAAAATAATATATAAAATTATTCTTGCTATCGTACCAAAATTTTCTAAGTTTGCTATTTTAAGTATAAAAGCCTTTTCGTTTATAACAGTGATTAATACTAAATAATATTCTTCGTGCATACGTATATATTTCTTAAATATTTTATTAGTTTATTTTAAATAATAATGTAATTTTTGAAAATATTATTATAAGTATTTAAAAAAAATATTTTCAAATTATTGGGGCAATTTAAATCTTCGATTAGATTTTATGGATTTGATTTAAATAGTTTAAATTTAAAGATAGAATTTATATTTAATTTGAGTTTAGATTATCTAGATTTAAATTGGAATTAGATTTGGATTGTTGTTGATTGAATTTATTTAATTTTGATTTAAATTAAACAGCGTATTATCTATTGGGGTTTTAATTGGCTACTCCTTATCCAATTAGGATTCTCTCAACCCTATATATAGGGAGCCTCCATATTATTTTTTACCACAATTATTCTCCACAATTTATTCCACAGATTTCTCCACCACAAATAGGCGTGCCTCGTGTCGGTGTTTCATCCATCCTCGTGTCAGCCGTGACGGCCTCGGATCGACCCCTGGTGTCTTTCCAATAGGTTATTTCTTTTTACATATACAAATATCAACCCTCGTCCAACCATCCTGGATACAATCTAGTATCCCCCCTGCCGTGTCCGACACCCCGGATACGATGACCACCAAAATGCTAATCCTATTCTAATGACCAGACCCCGTCTCCGCCACAGCCACCCCCGTCGACTCTACGACCTCCACCTCCACCAAGTCCTCCAACTTCGACCAACTCCCTGGCCAGCTTCCTCCACCATTCTGTCCCCGATCTCCACAGTGCCTAACCTCCGCCCTCACCCTCGACAAACGTCGACCTGACCAGTAACACCATCCTCAGCAACCCCGCTACCACAGTCACCAGCAGTACACCCACACCGCCTCGCCATCCCGACGTCATCGCCATAACAGCCCCCAAGCTCCTACTACAAACCATCATCACCTCTGTCACGGTAACCCCACAACCACCACCCGGACCACCATCACCGGTGCCATTCCGCCAGTGCCACCTCGTCCTCAAAACCCAATACTGCCACAAAGCAGAGCCACCCATATCATTGCTAAGACCCTAGGCGCCCGGTAACACCACCGTCACCAAAACCAGAACCACCGCCGATGGCTATCCGCCGCGGCCAGCCTCTCAAAACCCTACCAAAAATCCCAAACACAACCAAAGAAAATGTACCTTATCGAGAGCTCCGCCTGCGACTCACCACCACCTTCTGGCGGCGTGTGCACCCCGCCAATCCATGGCCCGTTGCCCGATGCATGCGTCGAGCCCCGTCCGGCCATCGACGCCGCCGTGCCCCTTCCTCCGTTGTCGTTGTAGCTCCAGTCGCCGGAACCCTCCCTCACTGACCTCTCGGCCGAACTGCCTTCTCCGCGCCCGTTCTCCTTTCTTTCTCCCGTTCTACTCCGCCGCACCCCCCTGAGCGAACCTGCCACAGCCTCTCCTTGCCCCGCTCTTCCTTTTCCTCACCTTTCTCTTTCCTCCGCACCGACGAGCTCTCTCCTCTCCAGCTCTCTCCCCTCTCTTTCTTTTCTCTCTCCTTCCTGAAAATGAGGAGCAGCAGCCCTCTTGTTAGTTTTATTTTTGTGTTTGATTGTTTTTATGCTTTTTTGTTTAGTTTTGTTATTAATTGTTGTCTTCTTTTTTTTAGTACTATATATTATTATTTGTATTAAGAATGTGTATGTATGTATATAAAAAGATATTATAGTATTTTGTATTATTATTATTATATTTTAATGGCTAATGCTAGTAAAGCAGTATGTTATTATTATTATTATTATTATTATTATATTATTATTATCATCATCATTATTTTTATTATTAGTATTTAGTTATGAATATTAGGGTTGTGGTTATTAGTTTTATTATTATTATTTTTATTATTTTTTATTAAGTTATCATTTTTAGAATATGTATTATTTTTTAAAAGGATAGAGCTGTATATGAAATTTCAAATTTGGAGGTTTGACCAAAAATCTTTTCCTAGATTTTTTTATATATTTGAAAAATATTTTTTAACTAATAGATTTCTACGAAAAATCCTACCTTTACAACTTAGGGTTTTGTCTAAATGCGATTATGATTTTCAACCTAATTAACCTAAAGGTATTTTTGGTAGTTTCGTCTAAATACGAAAAATCCTACCTTTACAACTTAGGGTTTAATATATAACTATTTTTCCAGTATTTATGTGAATTATTTAAACTCATAGAATATATTTAGAGATTATAAATATTTTTTTTTAAATTATACATATATCCAACTTCCTTCGATAGTCCACTATTGCTATTCCTTTGCCAATTCTGTAGTTCTTTATATGGTTCCTAGCTAAATTGATTCTTCTGGACCGAATGGAACTGTCCGTGCCACCATCAGAGGTCACCTTGTGTAGTTGTTATCCGAAGTCGCAGTTCATGCCACTTTGATTATTGCAGTATACCAGGAGTCCTACAATGCAAGACACCTTGCCATTTGCTGTTTATTTATTTTAGCTCATATTTTATGCATTATTCATTATTTTTTTATGCAAAATAAACTGTGATACATGGCATAACTTGTTAGAACTTACTGTTCAGTTATATTTTCTGCTATGTATTTTTCTTACATTAAACCTAGATTTAAGGGACCACCTTGTGTGTTGCATACATTGGCCTGGACATGTTATACCACGAAGTTGTGTGTCGCATGTAGAACACGGCTGTGCGTGATTGGCTGGCCACCGGTACTTATAAGCCGTGCGATAGGAATAATCGCTAATAGAGGTTGCATGCTTAGTTTGACTTAGCGGTTAATAGTGGTTTTGTATTGTGGATACAACATAGTAGGCATTGGGCGGGGAGGACAATACCTTAGCGTATGGGCACTATGCACTTTCTCTTTTGTAACGCGTGAGCTCAGTCGGAGACGCGGGTGAGATTACCCATGATTACTAACGGCCACTGGCGTTCTGCGGAACGTCATGCTCTTATTGATTGGGCCTCTGTCACGACCCGGTCCCCAAATACTTGGGTCGAATCGGATCATGCCCAGCCTGCACCATTGATGAGACGGCGGCAGTAAGCTGTAATCCATATGCAGGTAAATCAATAACAAATACTAAGATTGCCACAACTTTTATTTAATCGATAACTTAAAACTTGTTCTAATACAAAAGATCCATAAACTGAAAATTAACAAAGATCAAACTAAAATCTCAAAGATTAATGCAGAATCTATGGAGACGCCACTACATCATCATCAGCTGGTAGTACCGTCGGGTACAGATCATGATCATAACTGTTAATCAGAAGCTCCGGATCGTCAGCAGAACCTACGGTTATCCAGTCTGGAAAGGAGAAAAGTACAAGTTATGCTAATCTTGACAATTAATTTAACAATAAAATCATGTACTTTTAAACAGTTTTGAAGATAAACAGTTTTTGCAATAGTTACAGTATTGTGATGTGAATAGGCAATGTATATGACCGGCTTGGGTTGTACAGTTGTATCCTATTGATACGATATGGCTTATCCCCGTGTGTGTGAGGGGTAAGCTAACCAGTTGTTATACTAGTTTGGATGTGGTCATAAACATTACTCTACTCTCCCAGTCCCCAACAGTACAGTCAATACTCCCGAAAGAGTTCATGTTTGAACAGTGGTTTAAAATTGCAGTGAAGTGATTATTAAATAATTGTAATCAACATAAATGTACTTGCCTTAAAATTGATCGAATGGAGAGTTGGTACTTCGGGGTTGATGGTCAAAAACTTCCTCGAAACCCTACATTCGGAAATCTGTCTCAGAACCAAACTATTCAGAACTGCCACACTAGTTGCAATATCTAGTTGTTTCCTAGTCAAGTTTTAATCTTGTTTTAACTAATACAACAAAAGCGCTTACTAATGCGTTGACATTAAGAACATTCAATTTATATTTGATTTTCGGGAAAAAAAACTTGTATTTATCAAGTTATTTATAAAATTTGGTATTTATCCATTATGATAAAATATACTTTTCATTTTAATGAGAAAATACATGAATTTCTATTTAAAATTTATAACTTAATTTTCTAAGTGACAAAACAATTATTATTATATTCCTTTGAAAAATACAATAAATATTTATTATTTTACTACGTTTCCATACCAAAATCATCAGAAAAGAAAAGAAACAAAAATAAAACCTAACCTATTACAATCCCACAACCAGAATAGGCTTATGCCTTTACATTCCCAAGAATTAAAATAAGAAAAAAAATTTAGTCCTATAAATTGCCTACCAATTAAATATGAATAATAGTTAATAATTCTAATTAAAATATAAAATATTATTGAGTCTCAGAACTGGTCCAATCATCATTTTTATAGCTAATGCCTCAACGTCCGGACGAAACCGGTTTCGTTTGCAGTTAGCCAGGGCCCATTGACCAATACGGTCGTCGCCCAAATAAATCCCAAAAATAGTATTCTTTTCCGAAATTCATTTTAAAATTATATAATCAAATTTTTATAGAAATTTCGGCAGCATTCCCTCTATTTTCGGGATAACCCAAAATTGGGAAACGTGCCATTTTTCCTGCAAAATAAATCCCAAACCAGGGATACCCCAATATAACCACCAAACTATTTTCCGAAATAAACTCGAAGACCTGAAATGATATCGGAACTAACAGAATCCCTTCCGAAATAATTCTCGAAATTTCCGAGAAAATCACAGAACCAAGTTTTAACTAAAACCCAAAATAATTTATATATAAAACTATAATCACAGAAATGTTTCCAAAGGTTTTGGAAAATTTCGAAATCAAAAGATCATCGAAGCAAACCAACAGCATACAAATTCCGAAGAAACTTCGGAAAAATGGTAACGTAATTGAAACGTAACCAAAAATCCAAATTTTCGAAGGAATCGGTGGACCAGTTTTCATCATAGACTAAAAGAACTATGGGACTATCCAGAAGTTACCAAAATCGACAGAATCCGAAGTGATGCCTCGGACTCGAAACATGCCTCGTCGGAGTTTGGCTGCGTGTACAGCACCAACGAACGGAGAAATTCCAGAAGAGAACTCAGAAACTCAGAGAAGCGTCGTGGATCTCAGGAACGCGGAAGGACAGCGACGAAGGGGAGTCGCCGAGGTTGCGGGGAACAGCACACAGCACCGGAGGCGGGGCGCGAACGGGAGGTCGTCGGACAGGACGCGGCCTAGAGAGGCGCTTGGGCTCGCAGGGACCGGCGGCAAGGGTGCGCCGGACTCGGGATCGGCCGGAAGGGTGCGCAGAGGGGGTCGGCCGGGATCGGCTCGGTCTCCACGGAGCTTGGCTAGGGCTTGGAAAAAATTTGGGAATGGAAAGTTGGGTGTGGAAATGAAAAAGAATGGAATGGTCTTAAATAGGAAAAGAAAATGGGGTTTGGAAACCCTAGAGCCTCCATTGATGGGGAGAAATAATTCTTACGGTTTTCTTTCGGAAAGAAACCATGAGGAAGAAGAATGGATGGTTTCATCCATTCTATTTTTGTTAAGGGTTTCCCCTATTATACTATAACAATCAAACCTATTCTTATAGGTCAACCAACTTGGTGTGTAGTGGTTGTGTCCTATGACTTGATTGGGAAGGTTGAGGGTTCAAATCTTAGGAGTAACATCTATTTCATTATTTTTTTTATTCTTATTTTTACCAATAACCAATAAAATCAATTTAAAGAAACAATTTCTTTTATTTCTAAATTATTAGTAAAATTATTTCCTTTACTCTTATAGCTTCTTTTAAAAATATATATATTCAAGTTAAAAATAATTTCTTTTCAATTAATTATTTAAAAATTTTAATATGTATATATATACATGCTTTGTTTTGAAATTTCAAGAAAATAATTTGTTAATTGAACTAAAAAGAAATCTTAAAATTTATTGAAAATTTTGTTTTGGGTTTTACAAGCTTCCCTCCTTAGAAAATTTCGTCCTCGAAATTTAAAAGAGTAAGGTTAGGAATTACCTCAGGTCTCAAACAAATACGGGTATTGCTCCCGTATCTCATCTTCTCGCTCCCAGGTAGACTCTCCTGGGGAATCGTGCCTCCACATAACTCTGACTATGGAAGTCACTGAAGTCCTGGTCCTCTTCTCGCTCTGTCCAAAATTGCCACTGGCTTCTCTGGTACTGTAAGACTCGTCCAATCTCCAGCTCCGAGTGGTCCAAGATGTGACTCGGATCCGGAATGTAGCGTCTGAGCTGCGAAACGTGGAAGACGTTATGCACGCCCTCAAGATTAGCTGGTAGAGCTAACCGATACGCCACTTCACCAATTCGGCTCAAAACTTGAAATGGTCCGATATATCTGGGACTCAGCTTCCCAGCTCTGCCAAATCGGATAGTTCCTCTGGTAGGAGAAATCTTTACAAAGACACTATCTCCTTCTTCAAACTCCAGTGGTCGACTGCTATCAGCCCAATGCTTCTACCTGTCTTGGACGATCCTGAGCTTGTCTCTGATTACTTTCACCTTCTCTGCTGCATCAGTCACCATCTCTGGTCCCAGTAGTACTCTTTCTCCTACATCGTCCCATGCAAGTGGAGTACGACAACGACGTCCATAAAGAGCTTCAAATGGGGTCATACCAATGCTAGCTTGGTAACTGTTGTTGTAGAGAACTCCACTAATGTAAGTGATCCTCCCAAGATCCTTCGAATTCCAACGCAAGATCTCAGCATATCTTCTAGCGTCTGGATGGTCCTCAGATTGTCCGTCAGTTTGGGGATGATCGGCTGTGCTGAACTTCAGTTTTGTTCCCAAACTGTCATGCAAACTCTTCCAAAAATGTGAGGTAAATCTAGTATCTCTGTCAGATACAATACTTACCGGTACTCCATGTATCCGGTAGATGTGTCGCATGTACAGTGCCGCCAGCTTCTCGGTGGATAAACCAACCTTGAAGGGAATAAAGTGTGCCGACTTAGTCAGTCGATCCACAATAACCCAAATAGCGTCCTTCCCTCCTTGAGATCGAGGTAGTCCTGACACAAAGTCCATTGTTATATGCTCCCAC
>JANAVB010044619.1:10807912-10991453 GCA_029216955.1 Iris pallida | reverse complement strand
TTCACTCCGGAATGTCCAGCGGCTGTAGAAGTCCTGCGGGTCTCTGTCTGCTAGCCTTCACTTGTTGGCAAATCAAGCATCTAGCCACAAATCTGGATACATCCTTCTTCATTCCATACCACCAAACAATGGTACGCATTCCGATACATCTTATTAGCTCCAGGATGTATGGAATATTGTGACTGGTGTTCTTGCATCAGCTCATTCCTCAGCTCGCCAGATGGTACACACAGCCTCGTACCATTCTTCAATGCTCCGTCACTGGCGATAGAGAAACCTTCAAGTGTTTCTGCCAGCACTTCATCTCTGAGTTGTAAAGCGTCTCGTCTTAGAATTGTGTTTCCTTGATTTTGTCCATCAGACTTGAACGTAATTGCAACTGTATCAAGGTTGAGTAATCTCCAGGTACATAGCTTCTCGCCCAGTTCCTTCATCTTCTCTCAGGCAGTACAATCTCCAGACCAAGCTTCTCTATGTCCTCCAACAAGTGCCGCTCCTTGGTCAAGAACATCACTACTGGGTATCGACTAAGTACATCAGCAACCGCATTAGCCTTACCCGGATGGTACTGTAGGTCGATGTCAAAATCTTTCATCAGTTCCAGCCACCTTTTTTGTCTCATGTTCAGCTCTTTCTGAGTGAAAACATATTTCAGACTTTTGTGGTCTGTATATATTTCCACTCTCTCTCCATAGAGATAATGCTTCCATAGCTTCAATGCAAAGATGACTACAGCAAGCTCCAGGTCATGTGTGGGATAATTTTTCTCATGGTTCCGTAATTGCCTAGATGCATAAGCAATCACTTTCCCATTTTGTTGAAGAACGCAACCCTGTCCTTTTCCAGAGGCATCACTATAGATTGAGAAACCTCCAGTTCCTGCGGGTAGCGCAAGGATTGGTGCAGTGGTTAGCCTCTTCTTCAGCTCTTCGAATGCAGCCTGGCAATCTTCCGTCCATATGAACTCTTCATTCTTCCGAGTAAGCTTCGTCATCGGTTCAGCAATTCTGGCAAAATCCTTCACAAACTTTCGGTAGTAGCCAGCCAAGCCCAAGAAACTTCTGATCTCAGCAACTGAGCTTGGGGTAGACTACTTCTCCACAGCAGCTATCTTCTTAGGATCCACCGAAATTCCTTCTCCTGTGACAACATGGCCAAGAAAATCTACCTTGTCTAGAAAGAATTTACATTTGGATAGCTTACCATATAACTTCTCTTTCCTTAAAGTTCCCAGAACTTTCCTGAGGTGCTCCTCATGCTCCTCTTCAGTCTTCGAATAGATCAAAATGTCATCAATGAAGACAACAACAAATTGATCTAAGTATTCATGGAAAACTTTGTTCATAAGGCTCATGAATACAGCAGGAGCATTTGTCAGTCCAAACGACATGACCAAGAATTCAAACTGCCCATACTTGGTGTTGAACGCCGTCTTGGGAATGTCCTCCTTCCTGACCTTGATCTGATGGTAGCCGGATCTGAGGTCAATCTTTGAGAATACCTTGGCTCCACTGAGTTGGTCAAACAGGTCATCAATTCGGGGCAAATGGTACTTATTATTGATTGTGATATTGTTCAGCGCCCGGTAGTCGATGTACATCCTCACAAGTCCGTCTTTCTTGGGAACAAACAAGACAGGTGCTCCCTAGGGTGAAGCTCCGTCTCGAATAAATCCTAAAGCCTTCAGTTCATTGATCTGATCTTTCATCTCCTTGGCCTCCTTCGGATTGACTCTGTAGTATCCTTTAGAAATAGGGGAAGAGCCGGGAACTAGGTCAATGGTGAACTCTATGTCTCGGTCTGGGGGTAACCCGGGAAGACTATCAGGGAAGACATCCATAAATTCTGCTATGATAGGATGGAGAGGTCCGGATTCTTCTGTGATAGAGGTGTAAGTAACACACTCCATATCCTCCGGAGTTCGAGAGATTTTAAACTCCGGTTCTCCAGGTGGGCTGAAGACTAAACATCCTCTGTGACAGTCTATCAGCGCATGCTGCTTACTCAACCAGTCCATCCCTAGGACTATATCAAAGTTGGGTAAGGGCATTACAAGCAAAGGTGCTATGAATTGATGGCCTGATATGGTGATAGGGCAATTACAGGTCTCAGTGATGGGTAGGGGTCCTCCACCGGTCATGACTCTACAAATCTTTTTACTAAAACCCGTATCTATGTGGTGTGCAGAGATGAGCTTTGTGGATATGAAACTATGTGATGCTCCTGAATCAAATAAAGCTAAGGCATGATAGGAATGCACATAAATGAAACCTGCGATGACATCAGCTGTAGGTTCCTGCTTCGGCACTTGTTCCTCTGCTGCTAGGGCAAAAGCTCGCCCAGTCTTCTGTTGATGCTGCCCAAATTGTTGTTGCTGAGTGGTCAGGGGTCCTTTCTGCTGAGTTCCTCCAGTTCGGTGGACCGACAAAAGGCAGTCCCTCACTTGGTGGGTGGTAGACCCACAGATCAGACATTGTCCTAGCCTCTTCCTGCAGATATTCGACTGATGTCCTGGCCTCTCACAGAATTCGAAGACAGGAATCGGCCTCTGATGGGCTTTATCATTGTTCCTCGCCTGCTGATAGGGAGGACGGTTGTTGTTGCTGCTGCTGTTGTTGTTATTAGGCTTCTTCTAATTACCCTGGAAGTTGTTAGTTCCGGGATAATCCCTCTTCAAACGAGCAGGTTGACTCTTCTCTATATCTTGTGCTCGCTCCAGGATCTTCTCATAAGTCTTAGCACCGCCTGAGATCACATGGGTGCGGATCTCTTCTCTTAGCCCATATCTGAACCTTTCAGCACGATCATCAGGGTCAGCCACCAGATTCTTGGCAAAACGACTGAGTTGGCCGAATTCTGCCGTATATTCACCAACAGTCATATTTCCTTGCTTCAGGTTCTGAAATTGCCTCTCCATCTCCCGCAACTCTGATGTCGGGAAGAACTTTCTCTTGAACAACCTCTTGAAGGTGTCCCAGTCAATCTGCCAATCCTGGAGTCGGGGTTCATTCCGATACCAGTTGCTTGCTACATTCTGCAGTTGGAGTCCCACTACTTCAGCCTTAAGGTCTTCTGGAAGCCGAGCAACGCTTAGAAGACGCTCCATACTATCGAGCCATTCATCAGCATAGACGATTCCCTCGGTTCCCTTGAAGGGTCGAGGGTTCTGCTTCTTGAAACTCTCAATATCGCCCACCTTGGCAATATGATTTCCATTAATTAAATGGCCTTAATATTACATAAATTAATCCTTAAATTTATGTTTACCTTAGCAGGCCTTGGTTCTTGTTGAGCTGCTTCTTCTCTTTCCAGTGCAGCCATTGCCACGCTATGGGCATTCTCCATGCCTTCTCTCATAATGGCCGTCTGCTCGCGATGAGCTTCAGCTTGAGTTCTCTGGGCTTCTAGCACTCCTCTTAGCAGACCTATGAGGTCGGTTGGGTCCACAGGTACCGGTGGAGCAGCTGAAGTGGGCGAAACCACAGGGGACTGCATCTCCGTCCGAGAAGATGATGGATCTGTCGTTGTATTATGGGGACGGTCGGCCAGCTGCCGAGGTGTAGGATCCGGACTTGATTGGAGAGGTGGGGTATGATAGGGTGAAGATACCCCATCGCCAGTAGGATTGGTATTGTCAGTGGCCATTCTCTGAAAGATTTAGGATACAAACATAAGCAAGGTAGCCTACCAATCTATAATCAAACAAAAATATTTACATATATAATTCGGACCTATTATTATGATAAATTAATATTCTAGTGTTCTAATTGTCTCTAGATAGGTTTTTCCTAAGTTGTTGATAAGACCTGCATGGGCCACCACTAAAAACATGTCACGACCCGGTCCCCAAATACTTGGGTCGAATCGGATCATGCCCAGCCTGCATCGTTGATAAGACGGCGGCAGTAAGCTGTAATCCATATACAGGTAAATCAACAACAAATACTAAGATTGCCACAACTTTTATTTAATCGATAACATAAAACTTGTTCTGATACAAAAGATCCATAAACTGAAAATTAACAAAGATCAAACTAAACTCTCAAAGATTAATACAGAATCTATGGAGACGCCATTACATCATCATCAGCTGGTAGTACCGCCGGGTACAGATCAGGATCATAATAACTGTTAATCAGCAGCTTCGGATCGTCAGCAGAACCTACGGTTATCCAGTCAGAAAAGGAGCAAAGTACAATTTATGCTAATCTTGACAATTAATTTAACAATAAAATCATGCACTTTTAAACAGTTTTGAAGATAAACAGTTTTTGCAATAGTTACAGTATTGTGATATGAATAGGCAATGTATATGACCGGCTTGGGTTGTACAGTTGTATCCTATTGATACGATATGGTTTATCCCCGTGTGTGTGAGGGGTAAGCTAACACAGTTGTTATACTAGTTTGGATGTGGTCATAAACATTACTCTACTCCCCAAGTCCCCAACAGTACAGTCAATACTCCCGAAAGAGTTCGAGTTTGAACAGTGGTTTAAAATTGCAGTGAAGTGATTATTAAATAATTGTAATCAACATAAATGTAATTGCCTTAAAATTGATCGAACTGGAGAGTTGGTACTTCGGGGTTGATGGTCAAAAACTTCCTCGAAACCCTACATTCGGAAATCTGTCTCAGAACCAAACTATTCAGAACTGCCACACTAGTTGCAATATCTAGTTGTTTCCTAGTCAAGTTTTAATCTTGTTTTAACTAATACAACAAAAGCGCTTACTAATGCGTTGACATTAAGAACATTCAATTTATATTTGATTTTCGGGAAAAAAAACTTGTATTTATCAAGTTATTTATAAAACTTGGTATTTATCCATTATGATAAAATATACTTTTCCTTTTAATGAGAAAATACATGAATTTCTATTTAAAATTTATAATTTAATTTTCTAAGTGACAAAACAATTATTATTATATTCCTTTGAAAAATACAATAAATATTTATTATTTTATACTACGTTTCCATACCAAAATCATCAGAAAAGAAAAGAAACATAAATAAAACCTAAGCTATTACAATCCCACAACCAGAATAGGCTTATGCCTTTACATTCCCAAGAATTAAAATAAGAAAAAATTCGTTAGTCCTGTAAACTGCCTACCAATTAAATATGAATAATATTTAATAATTCTAATTAAAATATAAAATATTATTGAGTCTCAGAACTGGTCCAATCGTCATTTTTATAGCTAATGCCTCAACGTCCGGACGAAACCGGTTTCGTTTACAGTTAGCCAGGGCCCATTGACCAATACGGTCGTCGCCCAAATAAATCCCAAAAATAGTATTCTTTTCCGAAATTCATTTTAAAATTATATAATCAAATTTTTATAGAAATTTCGGCAGCATTCCCTCTATTTTCGGGATAACCCAAAACTGGGAAACGCGCTGATTTTTCCTGCAAAATAAATCCCAAATCAGGGATACCCCAATATAACCACAAAACTATTTTCCGAAATAAACTCGAACTCCTGAAATGATATCGGAACTAACAGAATCCCTTCCGAAATAATTCTCGGAATTTCCGAAAAAATCACAGAACCAAGTTTTAACTAAAACCCAAAATAATTTACATATAAAACTATAATCACAGCAATGTTTCCAAAGGTTTTGGAAAATTCCGAAATCAAAAAGATCATCGAAGCAAACCAACAGCATACAAATTCCGAAGAAACTTCGGAAAAATGGTAACGTAATTGAAACGTAACCAAAAATTCGAATTCTCGAAGGAATCGGTGGACCAGTTTTCATCATAGACTAAAAGAACTATGGGACTATCCAGAAGTTACCGAAATCGACGAAATTCGAAGTGATGCCTCGGACTCGAAACACGCCTCGCCGGAGTTCGGCTGCGTGTACAGCACCAACGAACGGAGAAATTCCAGAAGAGAACTCAGAAACTCAGAGAAGCGTCGTGGATCTCAGGAACGCGGAAGGACAGCGACGAAGGGGAGTCGCCGAGGTTGCGGGGAACAGCACACAGCACCGGAGGCGGGATACGACCGGGAGGTCGCCGGACCGGGCGCGGCCTAGAGCGGCGCTTGGGCTCGCGGGGACCGGCGGCAAGGGTGCGCCGGACTCGGGATCGGCCGGAAGGGTGCGCAAAGGGGGTCGGCCGGGATCGGCTCGGTCTCCACGGAGCTTGGCTAGGGCTTGGAAAAAATTTGGGAATGAAAAGTTGGGTGTGGAAATGAAAGAGAATGGAATGGTCTTAAATAGGAAAAGAAAATGGGGTTTAGAAACCCTAGAGCCTCCATTGATGGGGAGAAATAATTCTTACGGTTTCCTTTCAAAAAGAAACAGATGAGGAAGAAGAATGGATGGTTTCATCCGTTCTATTTTTGTTAAGGGTTTCATCCCTAACAATCAAACCTGTTCTTATAGGACAACCAACACTTGGTGGTGTAGTGGTTGTGTCCTATGACTTGATTGGGAAGGTTGAGGGTTCAAATCTTAGGAGTAACATCTATTTCATTATTTTTTTTATTCTTATTTTTACCAATAAACCAATAAAATCAATTTAAAGAAATAATTTCTTTTATTTCTAAATTATTAGTAAAATTATTTCCTTTACTCTTACAGCTTCTTTTAAAAATATATATATTCAAGTTAAAAATAATTTCTTTTCAATTAATTATTTAAAAATTTTAATATGTATATATATACATGCTTTGTTTTGAAATTTCAAGAAAATAATAATTAATTGTTAATTGAACTAAAAAGAAAATCTTAAAATTTATTGAAAATTTTGTTTTAGGTTTTACAGCCTCTGGTGCCCCAAGGGGGGACCATGCCGATCCCATTTTAGCCAGGGCCCATGCGTTGGAGGATGTTCTTAAAAACTGCATACACTTAGACTGGTTAGGCTACCTTTATCCGTTAGGTATGAGTACTTTTGGTTTGGGTACTTGTATCTGACCGCGGCTTGGAACATTAACTTGTCACGGACTAGTTTGCCACATCTTGTCCTTGTTTGGTGGTAGTTGTGACTTACTACTCTGATGAGAAGGTATTGAACCTTGTTGGGGTCCGGATACCATATTGGATTCATAGCATGGAAAGGTACGTCATCGTGAATTAGTTTACCATCTCCTGTCCTTATTTAGTTGGAGGGATGGTACGCTAGTTCAATGGTGTGTATTGGAGCATGATATAATTCAGTTGACTTATTTATTTGAGCAATTTATATTCAGTTACATTGGCATGATATTATGTGTCCTGTTACGTCCCTCTGAGGACCTGGTTATCTTGCCAGGTGTGTGCTCTTGTCTTTCGCATGTGTTCTAGCCGTGGACATGATCATCTATATTTCTTCGAGGATGATTGCACCTCGATCGTCATCGCTGTCAATACCACATTTTAGCTTGAGGGTATTTTGGCCATTTGTGAATTTGTGAATTTATTTTGATTTATTGAATTGGTGATTCTATTTTTGACTTTGACTAGTTGAGACTTTGGAGACTAACCTAGAAGTTGAACCTAACTATGGTGACTTGGTTAGCATGGTGTGACCCTAGTCTAACTTAAGTCAACCCTACTTTAGTCACTTAGAATCTAGTTTCAAAAGGAGGAATTAAGAATATGTGCAATGACTTATGACTTAAGGATTAAATTTCATGACCTATGAAACTTAGCCCATAGGCCCATTAGTGAAACCCAAACCAAGCCATTCATGGCCGGCCAACCTAGGAATCCCCCTATTTAAACACTCATTCCTTTGTTCTTGCCTCTTTTGTGCTCAACCAACTTTTAGAAAGAAAAGGTATATCTCCATCTTACCAAATTCATATTAATTCCATTTTAAATCCTTTTTGATCCAAATCATTTGTAATAGTTTCTAATCACCCTCTATTTGATGTTCATGGAGAGTGATTTCAGTTTTTTAGCAATTTGGAGGATTTGGCTAGCAACAAAAATAATTTGATTTGGGGCTTTTTCTTGATCATTGCAACCTATAGGTAAAACCTTCAAATTTTATTTTAATTCTATTTTCTTTGCATGGTAGCCTAGATCTAGGTGTCCCCTAGCTGTAGTAAAGGTTTGGTGTCCATTGCATTTGATTTCATGTCCGTATCGGACACGTATCATAACTAGTGTACAAGTGTTTGATGAAATGCCACACCCAATCTTTTATGCTATTTTTGGAAATATTTTTGAATGGAATTATAGATCAATGGTTTGTCTTTGAAGTCGTGTCTATGGTCTGTGTTTTTCGTGTCGTGTTGTGTCCACACGAGGACACGAACTTGCTGCACAGGCCAGCGAACACTGCCCTGTTGCTCGACTTCGTGTGTGCTATGCACACTACACGAGAGTAGCTGCCACTTGGCAGTGAGGAAGGGGCTGTCTGCAAACCAGTCCTCCAAGCCTCACGACCAATGGTGTCGTGTCGGACACGCGGGGTCGCGTGCATAGGGAATGCACTGTCGCACGTACGCGTGCGTTGGCCTCCTGATACGGGTCTCGTATCCGTTATCGACACGATGGGGACACGTGGAAGGCTGCCTGGGGTGTAACCCTAACCTAGGCAAACCCCCAGACACGAGCACATGTCCTAGTTTGCATCGTGTCGTGTCCACGAATGCTGTAAACATACGCAAGATGCTGTATCCAATTTCAGTTTCGTGTGTGTTTTAGCGTCTTGGACACATTCGTGTCCACTTGGTTGGACACGAGTGCCTTGTAGGACACGTATGCATGACACACAACATTTACCAACCCTTAGATTGAGTTTTAATTGCATTTCGAATTCGATTAGGGTTTTTCCCCCAATGTTCTGATACCAGTTTTACTGATTCGAATTTTTGAGTTTTAATTATACTTTTTAATTGATTGTTGAAATTTAAAGATCATGAATAGTTAATTACCATATTTGAGTGATTATATACATGATAGGTTTGATGTTAACAAAGGAATTTGGATTTTGAATGGGTTTTTGGATGTGTAAACTGTTAACTGTTAACTGTCATATTGCACCACTGTTACAGGTTCCTGATTTCCAGAGTTTTGACACTCATTCACACATTCATACACACATTTATCACTGTTTTCCTATGTCCCTACACACACACTGATATATACTCTATAGCCTATGTCTCGTACACACATGGTATCACTCACACACACTTGACACATTGACACACATAATGTTACACATACACACACATTACACCACTGTTCCTATTGATTTCCTGTCACATATACACAACTGTTATCATGTTCCCTACACACACACTAACCTATCTACCAAGCCTGAAACACAGGACACATACACCGTTTTCTATATATATCACACACACACACACACACACACACATTAATCTACATACTACACCCATTATGTCATCTACACACACACTCTAGTCTAGGTTGTATACACACACATTCAATTCTGAGAACACTGTCACTTGTATATTGAATCCTAATGTAGGCACACTATTTTCCCATTTCATGTTCACACACACATAAACTATCAAGTACACACACACACTCACCCATAATGAACACACACAAGCATATGTATCTCTCTCTTTATCTCTCTAAATGTATATATATGTGTATAAACTATATCTTGTGTAATATATATTTATATATGTATGCTACTTATATTAAATTATATATATAATATGTGTGAAATATATGTATGGCCTATAGGCTATATATGGCATATAGCCTATGGTTCCTATGATGTGGCACATGTGTATATGGCATGTATGCACATGTGATTGTGTGTTGATAGACTGGTATGACTTTGTGATGTTGTGTGCCTGCTAGGATAGACTGGCTAGGCTTAGTGAGACTTGTTGGGGTTAGGCTTGACCTAGTTTGACTAGTATAGTTGACTAGAGTTGACCAAAGGTTGACTTTAATCGAGATTGACCCCAAACATCATGTAGATGCATTGTAGCAGTCTATTTTACTAATTTAGACATCTAGTGACTTGTACTGTTCTATAGGAGCCAGACACCACTCCTCGGACAGTATATTCTCTTCAGATATTCAGGATACCAGGCGAGTACATTCTCTGATCATTTCATGACTTGCTTAGGATTATATTCTTGCTCTTGATTATTTTACTTGATGCTGTCACATTGGTAACACAGATTGGTACTATATGGATCCCTTCATGAGATGTTATCCCTCTCGGGAGCATCGGATACTCATGTCTTGTGTGTTTCATTTATATCATGTATCTCATGCTTCTACTATCATGAATCTATCATGAATCTGCTTGTGACTTATGTACTCTCATGAATCACAGAGCCTTTAGGAATATATTCATGAATCACTCTTTATGATCCAGTAGCGTAGTCATGAATCTTAACGTAACTTGACTGGATCCTTGTGTATTGATTGGGGATGGGAGAGTAGAACTAAACATGTAAATAATTTCAAAGTAGTATAGTCATGAATCACCTCCAGTTGTTCACATGTTTATCTTGTACTCTGAATCACTAGTCACTAATAGTTCTTTATATGTTATAGTTATTTACTTACAGTTCTCTCTTTTACATCAGGTTGTTCTTTCAGTTTCATTTATCTTACTCTCTAACATGTTTATATTTCCTAACCTGTTATGATTTGCATAAGATGTATTATGCTCGCTCCTGTCCTGACTGGACCTGTTGAAAATATTACAGAGGATAAGGATGATGCGCTCTGTAGCACATATTATGGGACTACCCTAGAGGATTGTTGTGACCTAGATCAGCAGCAGGATCCCTTAGCAGTGGATGACACACCACTAGTTTAGATTAGTGATTATCAGTTGTACTTATTTACACTCTGGATCACTGTATTTGAGATTTGGGATATTTTCTGGATTGATGTTATCTTAGACATTTAGACTTCTATCTGTTTGCATCTCTTTGTGGATTCATTTCATATCTATCTATCTTATCGTATTTCTGCCTTAGATATGATTGAGACTGTATTTTGTTATGTCACTCCACTCGGAGTGTATATACTGTATATATATCTTATATTGTTAGATGATTGACCTAGGACAACGTTCTACCACCGACACTGCGGCGTAGGCTGGACGTACCCACTTCTCGTGCCCTTATTCTAGGGTACGGGTTGTGACAAGTTTTTAGTGGTAGCCCATGCAGGTCTAGTTTTATGTAGTTGTATTCGAACTAGAGTATCACTACAGTCTGTAGTAGGATTAGGATATATTTTTGAAGGTACTCAATCACATTTAGGATTCCTTGAGAGATTCCTGGGACGACCCTTGAGAATCTTATTTAAACTTCAATTTAAAATCCTTTCCCTTGTTTTGTTTGCTCTCTCTCCTTGATTATTGAATTTGACTTTTGATGGATCGTTGTTTATTTTGATTTTCCTATTGAGATGAATTTTATGGCATGAGTTACGATATTTTCTAATAACATATGTTGACGTGAATAACAGGGATGGTAAAACGTCTACTTGATTATGGAACCTGTAGTTTATCGCAGCCATATTAGCTGGCATGGCAGAAATATAGAGACCTGACTTCGGATGTACGTATCTTGGTTATGAGATTTGGAATTTCTTGCAGCTATACTAGTCGGCATAGCGAGATTTCCAAACGACATGATTGTAGAGATGCATACCCCAGTTATGGAATCTATCATTTATCGCAGCCTTGCTTACTGGCATGGCGAGGACTCTGAGTAACATGATTTTGGACAGACGTATATGATTATCAGATTGTATCTTGAGAAGGTTTTTAAACATATCATCTCTATCGTACCCTTATGTTGTTATAAAATTGTATTCCATCATCAAATAACATAAGAGTAGGGATATTTTAGTTTGTAGAGCTTATTCATATGTAGTTCTTTCCTAGGTGATGATATGATGACTTGTAGAGTGTCTGTACTCTAGAGATGATAGCTAGCATTGGTATTAGAATAGTAACTCATTGTAAACGATTCCTCTGTTAGTTATAATACCAACCAGTTTTCATATAGGATGTTAGTATGCCTTACATCCTTGATGATTTATTATTTTTTTCCCTTTTCCTTTCCAGTGAGGCACCCATGACCAGAGCCTGTCCTTGAGTGTAGTTGTAGTTTGACCTAAGACTGAGAGGTCTATATATATAGATAGGTTACAGATGATATTGGCATATGGGATATGGGTTTGGTTGGTATCCATAGGTCATTGTTGTATAGGGTATTGACATGTTGATTAGCCTATATTTGGTCCAGTTTTCTATTTTAGTTAAGAATTCTCTTTGTGTTGAGTTCAGTCATGTTTGATCAACCTTTATAAGCAGTGTGCAGACCCTTCACTAGATATCCTGTTTTCTTGGTTCAGACTTGTATAAGTTGTTTACTGCACTCAACATTTCCTTACCTACCATATTGCATCATAGATTTCACTGGACCTTTGTTCAGGCCCCAATTATTGACTCACCAATATAACCATCAACCCCTTAGCATATTCTACATATCTGGAGAGTTAGTATCATGTATATTAGAGGTCTGCACTCATCCTTATTTTCTGTGTATGGTGACATACTGCATCCTTTAGCATTTTACCTTACTTGATAGCCTTGCAATACCCTTCAGTATAACCTGCAGTACCTGCCCTACAGAACCTTTTTGGGCATGGTTGTTCAGTCTATTTAGGACAGTTGTATACATTGGGGTTATAATATGGGTTGTTAATAAGAGTTCTCCCTTGATCATTTGTTCTGTCCCTCTTTCATTCTTAGATACAGATGATTCCTGTTTAGCCCATCTGTCCAGATACATGTCCAAACCCTTTCTTTCATTGTAGGTTTAGTCTTCTAAAGCCTCTACCTGAGCATTATTTCAATTTTCCATATGTATGTGTCCTACATATCATTGACCTACATATGATTGTTTTGCATCTTCATATGCAGCCATGCTACACCACTGTTCTGTCCCAACACACCCTACAGTATCTGACCCCTTCATTGGAGTGATAGGCATATGGTAGGGTGTGTGTTGTTAGACCTTGAGTAGAGTTTGAGGTGATGAGAGTTAAATATATATAGCTTGTATATATGAATATATTTTGATTTGGCATGTAGCCTGCACTCATTTGCAGTATACTGTATATTGCATTCCCTGCACACCAGTTTGGTTCACTTCTTTTAGACCACTGTCATGTATGTAGTTTAGTAGGTGTTCAGTCCAGATAGAGAGGAGAGGCCAGGTTTGATCTAAGGCATGTTTCAGTCACCATGTAGGTTTCCCTTCACTTTAACTTTACAAGTGGACCCTAATTTCCTGTCCTTTTGCTTATAAATTCAGTCTCCTTAGCATTATTTTCTTTTGCCTACATTGATGTTTCAGACCATTCATCCTTAGCATAATTTCTAAGCATTGTTCCGTTCCTTGTAAGTTTAGTTTACTTTAACACCTTGATGATCAGTTATATATATATATATATATATATATATATATATATATATATATTTATTTTTTATTATATATATATTTATTTTTTATTATATATATATATATATATATATATATATATATATGATATACTTAGGATATATGTAATGGGTGGTTGTTCTTGAGCTTATGTATATGTGGTATTTGGGATTTGTGTGCTTAGAATATAGGTATTTAGTTATGGTGACTTGATAGGATTTGGGAAGTTAAGAGTTAGTCTATTATTGAGTTTTTCGTTTTGCTAATTTCTAGTTGCCAACACCTAGATAGCTAGCATTGGTAAAACCCTAAGAAATTGACCAGTTGTTGACCAAGTACTTGGATGTTGACAAATTGACTAGTTGTTGACCAATAGTTGACCATTGACTATGTTTGACTTAGTTTGACTGGAGATAGGATTAGAAGTAGGTTGTTGTTGTGTTTGTTTCATCATGTTTGATTATTTAGTAACTTGAGACCTTGTTTGTGTTTAGGTAGGAGACATGGTTTTCTGAGGATATCTTCGACTCGTGGTACCATATATTTTGCTGGACGTGGGAAGCTTAGCCCGCGCTTCATCGGACCTTTCGTGATCCCCGAGAGAGTCGGTGATGTGGCATACAGGCTAGACTTGCCATCTGTACTAGTGGTTATCCATAACGTATTCCACGTATCACAGTTGAGACGGTATGTGGCTGATCCTAGCCATATACTTGACCATTCGGAGATTGAGCTGGGACCTACTCTCAGTTATCCAGAGTAGCCAGTGGAGATTCTGGATCGCCGAGAGAAGGTACTGAGAAACCAGGGGATACCCTTGGTTCACGTCGCATGGAGGCATCATTCTCCAGGAGAGTCTACCTGGGAGCGGGAGGATGAAATGCGCGAGCGATACCCTTATCTTTTTGGACCTTGAGGTATGATTGTCTATCCTTCTCATCAGTTTAGTTTCGTCTTTTAATTTATAGGACAAAATTATTTTAAGGTGGATAGATTTATCACTACCACATTTTAGCTTGAGGGTATTTTGGTCATTTGTGAATTTTTGAATTTATTTTGATTTATTGAATTGGTGATTCTATTTTTGACTTTGACTAGTTGAGGATTTGGAGACAAACCTAAAAGTTGACCCTAACTATGGTGACTTGGTTAGCATGGTGTGACCCTAGTCTAACATTAAGTCAACCCTACTTTAGTCACTTAGAATCTAGTTTCAATAAGAGGAATTAAGAATAGGTGCAATGACTTATGACTTAAGGATTAAATTTTATGACTTATGAAACTTAGCCCATAGACCCATTAGTGAAACCCTAACCCTAACCAAGCCATTCATGGCCAGCCAACCTTGGAATCCCCCCTATTTAAACACTCATTCCTTTGTTTTTGCCTCTTTTGTGCTCAACCAGCTTTTAGAAAGGAAAGGTAAATCTCCATCTTCCCAAATTCATATTAATTCCTTTGTAAATCCTTTTTGATCCAAATTTTTTGCAATAGTTTCTAATCACCCTCTATTTAATGTTTATGGAGAGTGATTTGAGTTTTTGAGCAATTTGGAAGATTTGGCTAGCAACGGGAACCATTTAATTTGGGCCTTTTTCTTGATCATTGCAACCTGTAGGTAAACCCTTCAAATTTTATTTTAATTCTATTTTTTTTGCATGGTAGCCTAGATCTAGGTGTCCCCTAGCTGTAGTAAAGGTTTGGTGTCTATTGCACTTGATTTCGTGTCCGTATCGGACACGTATCATAACTAGTACAAGTGTTTGATGAAATGCCACACCCAATCTTTTGTGCTATTTTTGGAAATGTTTTTGAATGGAATTATAGATCTAGGGTTTGTCTTTGAATTCGTGTCCTTGGTCTATGGTTTTTATATCGTGTCGTGTCCACACGAGGACACGAACTTGCGGCACAGGCCAACGGACACTGCCCTGCTGCTCGACTTCGTGTGTGCTGTGTACAATGCATGAGAGCAGCTGCCACTTGGCAGTGAGGAGGGGCTGTGTCTGTGAACCAGTCCCCCAAGCCTCACGACCAATGGTGTCATGTCGGACACGCAGGGTCGCGTGCATGGGGAATGTACTATCGCACGTACGCATGCGTTGGCCTCCTGATACGGGTCTTGTATCCGTTATGGATACGATGGGGACACGTGGCAGGCTGCCTGGGGTGTAGCCCTATCCTAGGCGAACCCCCAGACACGAGCACGTGTCCTAGTTTGCATCATGTCGTGTCCACGAATGCTGTGAACATGCGCACGACGCTGTGTCCAGTTTCTGTATTCGTGTGTGTTCTTAGAGTCTTGGACACGTTCGTGTCCACTTAGATGGACACAAGTGCCTTGTATGACACGTATGCATGACACACAACATTTACCAACCCTTAGATTGAGTTTTAATTGTATTTCGAATTCGATTTGGGTTTTTCCCCCAATGTTCTGATACCAGTTTTACTGATTCGATTTTCTGAGTTTTAATTATACTTTTTAATTGATTGTTGATGTTTAAAGATCATGAATAGTTCATTACCATATCTGAGTGATTATGTACATGATAGGCTTAATGTTAACAAAGGAATTTGGATTTCGAATGGGTTTCTGGATGTGTAAACTGTTAACTGTCATATTTTACCACTGCTATAGGTTCCTGATTTCCTGAGTTTAGACACTCATTCACACATTCATACACACATTGCTCACTGTTTTCCTATGTCCCTACACACACACTGATATATACACTATAGCCTATGTCACGTACACACATGGTATCACTCACACACCCCTGACACATTGACATAATGCTACACTACAACAAAAAGACCTATTAATGACGCTTGATAAGTGGATTTCATGACGGCTGATAAAGAAGCGTCATCAAAGTTCAGCAAGACTATATTCTATGATGGTTTTCTATATAAACGTTATTGATTGTCTCTCAGTGATACGAGCGTTATGAAAAAAACACCAAATTTTAAGTCGAAACCTCGACTCTCCTGCACTTACTCCCGCACTTAAGGAAAAGTCTAAACCCCTTCTCCTTCTCTCTTTCTCCTCCTGCTCCCTAACTCCCTTCAGCCTGCTCCTCGCTCCCGAACTCCCCTCAGCCCGCTTCCCGCTTCCGAACTCCCCTCAGCCCGCTCCCCGCTCCCTAACTCCCCTCAGCCCGCTCCCCGCTCCCTAAGGTTTGTCCTAAATTATGCCTTGATTATTTCTTATTTTATGCCCTAAATTCTGCTTTGACATGATTTTAGTAAAATGCCCTAATTTTTGACCTATTTTTTATTTTCTAGTTTTCAAAAGATGGCTGAAATCTTTGAATGCATGTTTGGAAATCTTTGGATGAATTTTCTTTTTTTTACTAATTTGTGAGCCATTTTCTTTGTCCGCGCATTGGTTCATCTTCTTATTTCTTTCTTTGTTGGTTCTTGCAGTGTGGAAGGGTGTTAATTCCATTGCTTTCGGACGAATACTTACAAGTTGAACTTCATGGAGGCACGTTCTGGTAGTAAGGTTTGTTTTGATTCATGGAGACATGTTCTTTTTAATTGCCCTATTTTCTAGAAATCATGGACAAAAAAGAGATCAATGTCCCTGTAACGTCGTGTATGACACATGTTGAACACGACATTTTTACACTCGAAATTACTCCACGTCACGCAGAAATCGGTACCGTGTCTGTGTATGTGCCATGTCATATTGTCTTTAAATCAAGTCCTTGAAATACAACTTATTTTTTACAGTGTGCATGTTGCTCATGCATTCAGGGTGGGATGGATCTTTGACAACAATTTGTAATTGTTTGACTGTACATCTTTAGATTAAATGATATCGGTCATGTTGGATGTGAGCGTTGACGAACTCTTTTTTTAGGTTTATTTGACCCTCTTTTGTAGTTATGTAGATGATTCATATAGACTTTCTCAATATATATTCTTACATATTTTGACATCTTGTTTCCTTTTATACCCGTATGCACATATAGGAAATTGTAAACCATTTTCTGTTTTGTAATAACCAAATGAACTATTCCTAAGTCCTGTTCTTCTTCTTTTTTAACTCTAGCAATTAAAGTTATATTCTGGAATTAACCTTCTCCACTTTCATGAGTCTGAATTTATTGGCCATATCTACTTCACATAGGCCATTCTGGAATCAATCTTCTCCGCATTCCGCTTGAAATGAAACTTTCAAGTTACAATCACTTACTCGGTGTTTTGCTTTATTATACAGAGAAATAGATCTTGGATGACAAAGCACATATTATCGAAAGAATATAGAGCCGGAGTTGATGAATTTATGAGCATGTTAAAGCTAGTGGGGATGATCTCGACTTCATTAGATGTCCATGTAATGAGTGCGAGAATCTCTATAGTCTGAGTTTAGAAGATGTAAAATTTCATTTGACGACAGTTGGTATCGATCCAAGGTATACTATATGGATATGGCATGGGGAGTTGATCCTAATGAAGTGTGTGAGGATACATGTGCGTCTGTTTATAAGGACTATGATATGGATACTTTAAATGATGTAGCAGATACACTAGAGTTGTTCCATGCATTAAAAAGGAACGACATTGAAGGAGATGATGAAGAGAACTTTAATTCATTGCTTGATGATGCTAAGAAACCATTATATAATGGTTGTAAAAAGTATACGAAGCTATCTGCGACAGTGAAGCTCTTTAGTATCAAGGCCAAGAGTGGTTGGAGTGATAAAAGCTTTTCAGATGTGTTGACATTGTTCGCCGATATGCTTCCGGGAGAAAATGAATTGCCTGTAACTACTAGGGAGGCTAAGCGTTGCTTCTCAATATTTGGAATAGGATATAAGAGAATACATGCATGTCCGAATGATTGCATACTCTATAGAAAAGATTATGAAAATGCAACCTCATGTCCTATGTGTGGAACGTCGAGATATAGGGTAAAGAAGAATATGTCTGAACAGAGTCAAGAAGAGCAAAAGAAGGGCATCCCAGCTAAAGTTCTATGCTACTTTCCACCTATTTTATGTTTTAAAAGGTGGTTTCGATCGGTACAAACCTCAAAGAATTTAGGATGGCATGTAGACGGAAGGGAAGTTGATGGCCAATTGCGTCATCCCGCAGATTCACCGATGTGGAAGACAATTGATGATAAATTTCCAGAGTTTGCAGCAGAAGCAAGAAACCTTCGACTCTCTCTTTCAGCCGATGGGATTAATCCATTTAATTCACTCAGTAGTAGGTACAGTTGTTGGCCTATAATGCTAAATACTTATAATTTACCACCTTGATTATGTATGAAGAGAAAGTTCACATTGTTGACATTGTTGATATCAGGCCCCCAACAACCTGGAAATGACATAGATGTTTACTTAGCACCATTGATTGAGGATCTCCAGTTGTTGTGGAAGGATGGAGTTGTGACTTATGACGCCTATCGGAAAGAATCTTTTACATTGAGAACTGTATTGTTATGGACTATTAACGATTTTCCTGCATATGGCAAGTTGTCTGGTTGTTGTGTGAAAGGATATTTTGCTTGTCCAATATGCAACGAAAATACTTATTCATATAGATTGAAACATTGCAACAAGAACATTTATACTGGTCACAGAAGGTATTTGCCGCATAACCATTCTTTTCGATCACAAAGAAAGGCATTTAATGGTGACAAAGAGTTCGGAACTCATCCTGAACCATTAAGTGGGGAACAAATATTAATAAAGGTTGCGGGGATTGACGTTTCTTGGGGGAAAAAGATGTTCCAGAAAAAGATATCAGAGAAGAAGACTTCAAAGAAGAAGAAGGAAGCAGAAGTGCAAAAGAAATTGACACCAAAGAAGCGGAAAAAAGAAGTACAAAAAGACAAAGTCACAAGTTGTTGGAAGAAGAAATCCATTTTTTTGAGCTAGAGTATTGAAGATATCTTCCTATTAGACATAACTTGGATGTCATGCACATTGAGAAGAATGTCTGCGATAGTATCATTAGGACCCTATTAAATATTCCTGGAAAAACAAAAGATGGGATCAATAGTCGCAAAGATCTTGTAGGGATGGGCTTAAGGAAATAATTGGCACCTCATAATAAGAAAAATGGAATTTATCTTCCAGCTGCATGTTATTCGTTATCGAGGCAAGAGAAAAGAATAGTGTGTCAAACTTTGCATGACCTTAAGGTCCCAGATGGTTACTCTTCGAATTTTAGATCTAATGTCACAATGGAAGATCTAAAGTTATATGGTCTCAAATCCTATGATTGTCATGTTCTAATGCAACAACTACTTCCTGTTGCAATACGTGGTGTGTTGCCAAAGCATGTGAGATGTGCTATTATACGAGTATGTTTCTTCTTTAATGCCCTTTGTGCCAAAGTCGTGAATGTACAAAAATTGCAAGATATCCAAAATAATCTTGTGATCACATTGTGCTTATTGGAAAAATATTTTCCACCATCATTCTTTGACATAATGGTATATCTAATGGTGCACCTTGTTAGGGAGGTCGAACTTGGCGGTCCGGTTTCCTTCCGATGGATGTACCCACCAGAGAGGTTGGTCTAGTCTGAACTTTGGATTTTATTATGTAGTAACATGATTGATGTTCGTGTAATCATTTTTATCTTTATCATTTGTTCATTATAGGTTTATGGGTGTGATAATGGGTTATGTGAGAAATAAGAATCGTCCTGAAGGGTGTATTGCACAATGTTATATCGCAGAGGAAGCCATTAAGTTTTGTTAAGAATATCTAGAAGAACAATCCGCCATTGGAGTTCCTTCTACGAAGAATGAGGAAAAACCTATAGGAAAAGGAAATATCTGTGGAGTTGACCGCTTATCTTTGGACCAAGCACATCTTTATGTGTTGCACAACACAAATGATGTTCAACCTTATATCGAGTAAAGATGGCTATATTACTCTTTACTTAGTTTTATCTTTGGACCAAGCACATCTTTTTTTAAATTTTGCTTTGTAATTAACAAAATTCTACTTATTACTTGATAGGGAGCACGAAGCTTAAATGAAAAAGCTGCACCCTCGTAGATTGAAAAGTGCAAAATGGTTATAAGATGAGCACAATCGCAGCTTTATTAGTTGGTTACGATCAAGGGTATTGATTAAGCTACTATATTTTATGTTCTACTTAGTGAAAATAAAATATTGAACTTAGAAAAAAAATGACAGGTTGAGGCTGCACAAGAAGACCCAACTAGCAATGTCTCTAATGAATTAAAATGGATAGCTCAAGGACCTCGACATCACGTGACTAAGTTCCCAGGTTATGCAATTAATGGGTGTCACTATCAAACGAAAGATTGTGACGACGTACGAGTCAAGCAAAACAGTGGAGTGACTCTAGTGGCAAGGACTTTTCAAGTTGCTAGCACAAAGGACAACAATCCTATCATCTCAGATATGACATTTTACGGTGTTATCAAAGAGATTTGGTTGCTTGACTGTTTCTCCTTCCGGATTCCCGTCTTCAAGTGTGATTGGGTTGACAGCAAGAATGGTGTTAAGGTTGATGATTTTTACATTGGTCGAGCTTGGTAGAGTTGGCCACAAGTCCGACTCTTTTGTTTTGCCCTCTCAAGTAAGGCTAGTATTTTATGTTCCTGATCAATTGGATGATAATTGGTCAATCGTTTTATCGACTCCTCAAAGGATTTATTATGATGAAGACAATGACGACGAGGAAATTGATTGTTTTGTTACAAATGAAACTTGCAATAAAGTACCAGATTTTGAGTCATTTGATGTTGTTGATGAATCACCCACGACCTGTTTACGTGAAGATTGCGAGGGAACTTGGATTGCACAGTCCAAATCTTCTTGTTGAAATGTTGCTGCAAGTGAATTGTTTAATGAAATGATGCAGCAAGTCTGAAATGTTGCTGCAAGTTAAAATTACTTTGTAGTCTATTTTGAGAACTGTTTGAAGAACTATTTCATGGAAATCCCTCATCTTTATTGTCTTAATATGTGTTTTTTTTTTCTCGAAACTGTAGTCTATTTTGATCTCAGAGTATATGGGAGAAACTGTAGTCTATTTTGGTCTAGAATTGTCTTAATATGTTGCTGCAAGCTACTATATTTTATGTTTCATGCTATTTCAAGCACATTTTATTTTAATCTCGAAACTATAGTCTGTTTCAGGCTATATTCTGTCTCAGAGTATTTGGAAATCCCTCAAACAGTTTCAAGCTACTATATTCTATCTCAGAGAGTATGGAAATCCCTCAAAACTGTAGTCTGTTTCAGGCTATTTTTTGTTTCAGGCTATATTTCAAGCACATTTCAGGCTATATTCTGTTTCAGGCTATAGTATGTTTCAGGCTATAATCTGTTTCAAGCTATTTTATGTTTCATGCTATTTCAAGCACATTTTAGCAAGATTAATATGAATCTAATTATGCCATTAATTTGTTACAGTCTACAAAGCACAATGAGAATTCCGGGGAACAAAATTGTTGCCGAAAAAAGGTAGAGGGGCATCAAAATCCAAAAAAGTCAGCAAAATCAAATAGAATGAAGAGAGGATAAAGATCATTTATAACGATGTTGGGCAACCAATTGGTGAAGGAAAAAATTAATTTGGCAACTTACTGCGACATCACAGTAAAGTCCTTAGTAAAAATAACTTACTGCGGCACCACAGTAAACCAATTGAATCTGACAATGTTCAACCTTTGAAGGTTGCTGGCTGTGGTAGGGAGATAATTGACACTTTCGGAGAGATGGTAGAAACCATTAAGGATACCGACCCTCATCTTAAAATACCATTAGAGAAAGGAATGTTCGGAAGCTTTAATCCATCTTGTTATCTTTCTAAAATCGTTTTGCTGGAGGTATGTAGGATGCAATGGCTAGATGTGAATCCTGTTGTTGCCTACATGAGGTAAGAAATATGAAATTTATATTCTAAAATTTTGATTTTGAGATTGACAACATATTTAACTATTCTTTTGGCTTTAGGTTTTTGCTTGATAAATTTCCAAACTCTCGGGAGCTTTTGATAATATTCAACCCTTCTGCTATGAGTAATGCATCCGGGCCTGCAATAAGCAATCTGATTAGAGAAAGGCTCCAAGAGGCTAAGGAAACCCAAATTTGCTTCATTCCATTCATTTATAAGGAGTAAGAAGTTTTAATTAAGTAGCAAGATTTTTCTTTCCTATTCAATAACCAATGTGCTTTATTCCATTCATGTTCCCTTTAATATAGGAAGCATTGGATTATAATTGTTGTTGACCTCTCTACCTTTAATGTTTACTGGTTGGGCTCGCTGTGTTTTAAATCGAGAGGAGATATTAAGTTGTTTTTCAATACGTGAGTGAAATTATTATTATTATTGTTAATATTTTAATAACGTGTATATTCTGATGTTAGTATATACAATTATTTTCTACTAGTGGCCTCAACACAGCATATAATGGTGGTAAAAGATCAAATAGAAGTCCTACTTGGAAATTACCCAAGGTAATCAAACTAATATATGACTTATTATAATCATGGACATTATATTCTCTTACAAATAATATCTTCATGTAGGTCCCGAAACAACCTTGAGGTTATGAATGCAGATATTTTGTTATGACATATATGCGGGATCTCATGAAAGACCCCTCTCCTACTATTGAGTCAAAGGTAAGTTGTTAATTTAATTCTTAATTACTTTTCTGAAATTATACAAAGTAATGTAACTATTTTTTGACTTTTTAGCTAAAAAAATTGGCTGGAAAATCAACATACACGCAGGAAGAAATAAATGATGTCCGATGCAAATTTATCGAATTCGTTGCCAATCATATGGATACATGAGGGTCAAGGTAATTTCTTTAGTTTTGCTGTCTTTTTACCAAAGTATCGAGGAAGTATCACGTGTCAGATACATTATAGGCTTACAGATGACTGACATAGAATTAATTGATTTGTTATAAAAAAAATTTTACTTCGTAAAAGGAAAAATACCTCGGATTCTTCTATCCATTGTTTTGCTTCTTTATCCTGTAGCATATTTTTCTGTTTGAGTACAAATCCATCTTGTGCACCTCAATTTATTGACACTGAACATATATAACAATGTCAACCTTAGAATTATGCAATGATAAAAGATGGTTGACTACTACGATGCTTCCGGCAATGAGGACCAGTGGACTCTCAAGGAGAACAAAGAAACGTTCTCAAGTATTCTGTAAGCACTCTCGATCGATATGAGTGTTTTATATTCCATATATTTTTAGATTTCCATCTGCTGTAAAAGGAGAGGTAAAATCGTTTTATTCTTGATAATTGGGCCATTATGAGCATCAGAAACCATTGATTTAAATAGCACCTGTGCTGTAAGATTCTGGCTCTTGTAGCCCATATCATGTGAATAAGTGCAAGGAATTCATGGCCAAGGTAGATATCCTTCTACATAGTGATGTATGTATCTGTTCGTAACAATGTGCTAACAGATACTGAACTCTGATACAAAGGCTTATTTTGAGAGGAACGGTACCTTAGTGAAAATTGAAGTTTTTGGTTCAACTCCAATGCAGGCAAGCCAACAAGGATCGCTTATGATATCTTTCGATGTCATTTGGTTCGAACATATAACAAACAAAAAGAGGACAATGATGCAACACAAAGAGCACAGGATTTTTAGCTTATGATATCTTTCTTGTTCATGCTCTCTTACTAATTGGGTCCTTAATTAACCTTTGCTCACTAGTGTAGTTCTTTCTGATAGTTACATATATATACACATAGATGAATCTGATAGAAACTCCACACAACAGCTTCCCACAACATATATTGAATTGTGATCTTAATGTGTGTTTGTAATCAGGACTTATACATCATTCAAGATCCGATAGTTACATATATATACATCATTATATCACATTTATTAAACCTTGTTTTATCTTTTGTAGGGTACATGTGCTGTGGACACAGGTCTTCATGTGACAAAGTTGAAGCTAAAGTGTGGGATGTTTTCATGTGGATAGTTTTGATGTAGCTAAAGTGTACTCTATATTGGATACTCAATATATATGAGAAGATGTATATGGCTTGAGATGTAGAATGATAGCTAAAGTACTCTATTTTGAGATAATGGAATGTAGCTAGATAAAGTACTCTATATCTGTGAGATGTTGATGTACCCTATTTTGAGACATTGAAATAGAAATTAATGGTACTTTATATTACATTTCAATGTTTTATTGTGAATATGGTTCAAAGTGGTTGTTTTCGAATTGAATTGAGCAGTGTTTGGAATGTATAACATGCAGTATAGAGCGTTATAAATGTGATACAATGACCATTCATAACGCTTTCAAAATGTCCTGACTTCTAAACCATAGTAACTATTCATAACGGTTTTACATAACTATCCATAACGCTTTGAAAATAAAACGTAGCAGAAATTCAACCTATTAATGACGTTTTCAGAAGAATTATCTATAACGCTTTAAAAAACATTTATAACACCCAATTTCATAACGCCTGGATTAAGAAAAAAAGCGTCATGGTTCTTAATTAATGACGGTTTTTAGCCGTCATTAAAAGGTATTTTTGTTGTCGTGTTACACATACACACACATTACACCTCTGTCCCTTTTGATTTCCTGTCACATATACACAACTGTTATCATGTTCCCTACACACACACTAACCTATCTACCAAACCTGAAACACAGGACACACACACTGTTTTCTATATATATCACACACACACACATGTTAATCTACACACTACACCCATTATGTCATCTACACACACACTCTAGTCTAGGTTGTATACGCACACATTCAATTCCGAGAACACTGTCACTTGTGCACTGAATCCTAATGTAGGCACACCATTTTCCCATTTCATGTTCACACACTCACAAACTATCAAGTACACACACACTCACCTATAATGAAACACACACAAGCACATGTATCCCTCTCTTTATCTCTCTAAATGTATATATATATATATATTTTATATATATATATATATATATTTTTTTTTTGTATATATATATATATATATATATATATATATATATATATTTTTTATATATATAATATAAACTATATCTTGTGTAATATATATTTATATATGTATGCTACTTATATTAAATTATATATATAATATGTGTGAAATATATGTATGGCCTATAGGCTATATATGGCATATAGCCTATGGTTCCTATGATGTGGCACATGTGTATATGGCATGTATACACATGTGATTGTGTGTTGATAGACTGGTATGACTTTGTGATGTTGTGTGCCTGCTAGGATAGACTAGCTAGGCTTAGTGAGACTTGTTGGGGTTAGGCTTGACCTAGTTGACCTAGTTTGACTAGTGTAGTTGACTAGAGTTGACCAAAGGTTGACTTTAGCCTAGATTGACCGCAAATATCATGTAGCTGCATTGTAGCAGTCTATTTTACTATTTTAGACATCTAGTGACTTGTATTATTCTATAGGAGCCAGACACCACTCCTCGGATAGTATATTCTCTTCAGATATTCAGGATACCGGGTGAGTACATTCTCTAATCATTTTATGACTTGCTTAGGATTATATTCTTGCTCTAGATTACTTTACTTGATGTTGTCATGTTGGTTACACGGATTGGTACTATATGGATTCCTTCATTAGATGTTATCCCTCTCGGGAGCATCGGATACTCATGTCTTGTGTGTTTCACTTACATCATGTATCTCATGCCTCTACTATCATGAATCTATCATGAATCAGCTTGTGACTCATGTACTCTCATGAATCACAGAGCCTTCACGAATCTATTCATGAATCACTCTTTATGAGCCAGTAGCGTTCTCATGAATCTTAACGTAACTTGACTGGATCCTTGTGTATTGATTGGGGATGGGGGAGTAGAACTAAACATGTGAATAATTCCAAAGTAGTATAGTCATGAATCACCTCTTTAGTATTGTCGTGAATCACATCTAGTAGTTCACATGTTTATCTTGTACTCTGAATCACTAGTCAGTGATAGTTCTATATATATTATAGCTATTTACTTATAGTTCTCTCTTTTACATTATGTTGTTCTTTCAGTTCCATGTATCTTCCTCGATAGCATGTTTATATTTCCTAACCTGTTATGATTTGTATGAGATGTATTGTGCTTGCTCTTGTCATGACTGGACCTGTTGAAAATATTACAGAGGATGAGGACGAAGCGCTCTGTACCACATATTATGGGACTACCCTAGAGGATTGCTGTGACCTGGATCAGCAGCAGGATCCATTAGCAGTGGATGACACACCACTAGTTTAGATTAGTGATTATCAGTTGTACTTATTTACACTCTGGATTACTGTATTTGAGATTTGGGATATTTTTTGGATTGATGTTATCTTAGACACTTAGACTTCTATCTATTTGTATCTCTTTGTGGATTCATTTCATATCTATCTATCTTATCGTATTTCTGCCTTAGATGTGATTGAGACTGTATTCTGTTATGTCACCTCCAATCGGAGTGTATATACTGTACAAGTATCTTATATTGTTAGATGATTGACCTAGGATAGCGTTCTACCGCCGACACTGCGGCGTAGGTTGGACGTACCCACTTTTCGTGCTCTTACTCTATGGTACAGGTCGTGACAAGCGCTTCGCTCGCCAAACTCTTTCTTTTGTTATGTACTTCTTTTCATAGTTGGTCGTAGATTTGTCTCCGCCCAACTACATGTACCAATGACAATTCATAGTTGATTATATAATATCTTTTATTCTTGCATTTTTGTAGATGAGATTAGTTAGCCTTGGTTTTACTGCATTTACAGCTTATGTATACATACGAGGATTTCATATATTGGAGCATATTTCGTATGTATGCAGCTGGCATGTCTACGCTCCTAGTCCTACGTATTTTGGGACTGGGGCATTACAGAAGAAAAGAAGAAAATGAAGAAGAACTTGATGAGGATGAGGATACAGATGAAGTCGACAATGAGGATGAGGATGAAGATGAGGATGATGATGAGGACGAGGATGAGGACGAGGACAAAGACGATGACGAGGACTAGATTAAATATCAGTATATATTAAAAACACTTTCAATTACGTGATTTTAGTTTGACCGCATAAAAGCACTTATAACTTAGTGAATTCAGTTTAAACTTCTGCATATTCTTATTTCAGATAGCTCTCCTAGTTTTTTTCTTCGCGGCGTCACTCGTCGCCCTGCTGACGGCTAGCACTCGTCGTCGTGGTACTGGTGGTGCTGGTCGTGGTGGTGGTGGTAGGCGTGGTCGTGGTGGTGGTCGTGGTCGCCTTCAGCCTTCCCAGATTTGACGCCCACTAGCGATCCCCACCCGGAGAGTACCCCGGGCACAGACTCATACCGTCGTCGATCTACCACGGGGCTATCGACACCTTCGTCGAGGGCGTCTCCATCCCCTAGCGGATTCGTTCTGCCAGCGGATCCACCAGCGGTACCACCAGTTACTGCACAGTGGGCCCCGGAGTACCCCCGGATTCAGTTACACTCGGTTACTAGCGAGTATATGCACGGAGCCGTAGATCCTCCGATTCCACCAGTTCGACAAGAGCTATGGCCCGCGGGTGAAGCGTAAGTAAATTTAAGTTAATTTAATAATTTTTTTTCATTTATTCAAGTTAATAATCCAGTCGTTGCTTCTTTGTAGGTTTTTTTCGTGGGATGCCACCAGGCTTCTAGGGCAGATTATCTGGGCTAACTACCATGGCCCCTACCTCAATTTTTCTGAGGTGCCCCTAGAATTGCAGTATCGCTTGCTCGACTAGATGAAGGTATATATATATATATCTTGTGATTAATTATTAATTACTCTTTAATCAACTATTTTTTTTAATATCGTGATAATTGAATTTGTATGTCAGAGAACCTTCTGGTGGACCCCCCATCGCGAGGAGGCGATCCGCAGGACCTATTGAAGCGCTGCCGGGAAGAAGATCCGGGATGCGGTTTTTGACCTTCGAACGACGCATTTGAACAAGGAGTGGATCCGACAGGATTACTATGAGCAGCTCTTGGAGAAGATGGATGCTCCTGCCTTCAAGCAGAAATCGGAAAAAGCGAAAGCGAACCGACGGGCCGCAGGCCTACATACGAGGAGATCAAAGCCCCACGCAGCAACGCTTGCAGAATTTGTGAGATACCGCAAATTCATTCCACTATCTAATTCGGTACTTTTAATATACTTAATTAATTAAATTCTACGAATATTTCGTATGCAGACCCAACGGGCGTTGAAGGAGGAAAAAGATGTTGACTCGGTCACCATGCACGATGTATTCCAGCATACCCACAAGAGGCGGAAGGACGTGAGCTTCGTCGACCAGAGGGCCAAGGAGGCGGATGTAAGTACTTACATTTATGAGACTTATGTTTGAATTATAAGTATTCAAACTATAACTTAGGTAAACTTAGGATTCAGACTATAACTTAGGTAAACATAGGATTCAGACTATAACTTAGGGAAACATAGGATTTAGATTATAACTTAGGTAAACTTATAGTATAAACATATTCATTTGATAGGCTACGTAACGTGAGGCCCTTAGTCGGGTTCATCCATCTGCTGCCGAGGATGTCGACAAAATGACGCACGTCGGGACGCCCTTTTCTACGGCCGCTCGCTACGACGACATGTTTATAGATACCGTCGGCGACTTTAAGAAAGGGCGCCTGTACGGAGTCGGCTTTCTGGCACCGTTGTATGCGGCGATTCCGAGATTTCTAACTCCCTCGCCGCCTCCCGCGGGCCTGGCAGACGATGATGTGAGGTCCCAGCTTGTGCATCTAAACGAGACGGTGTCGGACTTGCGGGCGCAGTTGTCCACGTACATTTCGTATCCTTCTACTGCTTCCGGTCCGTCTGCTCCTGGTCCGTCTACTGGTGCTGCCTGTCCTTCTTCTGCCGGGCGTCTTTCTTTTGACCCTACTGCCCCTATCGTACCGCCTCCTGCTGTGACGGACCTTCTCGACCTGATGTCGCCAGAGCAGCTACGCCAAATTCTAGACCATGTCTTAGAGGGATTGTGTAACACCCCAGTCCTAAAATACGTAGGACTAGGAACGTAGACATGTCAACCGTATAATAAATATACGTAAGCTACAAAATGCAGTAGAACCATAACTAATCTCATCCACACAAAATAAATGAATAAAAGATGTTATATAATGAGAATGAATTATCTTGATACAATATGTTGGGCGGAGACAAATCCACTACCAACAAGTAAAGAAAAAATACATGAGAAAAGAAATGATTTTTGGCGAGTGAAGCGAAGACGATCCAAGTGCAATCATCCTCGAAGAAATAGCGATGATCACGGCTAGAGCTAGAGCACCTGCGAAAGACAAGAGGACACACCTGGAGAGATAACCAGGTCCTCAGAGGGACGTAACAAGACACATAATATCATACCTTATAAACTGAATAAATATTGCTCAAATAAATAAGTCAATTGGAATATAACATGGTCCAATACACACCTATTGAACGAGCTTACCATCCCCCAACCAAACAAGAACAGGATATGGTAAACTAATTCACGGTGACGTATCTTCCCATGCTATGAATCCAATATGGTATCCAGACCACAACAAGGTTCAATACCTTCTCGTCGAAGTAGTAAGTCACACCTACAACCAAACAAGGACAAGATATGACGAACTAATCTGCGACAAGTTATTGTTCCAAGCCACGGTCAGATACAAGTACCCAAACCAAAAGTACTTGTACCTAACAGATAAAGGTGCCTAACCGTTCTAAGTAAAATGTAGTTAAGAACAATCCTTCCTACGTATGGGCCCTGGCTAAATAGGATCGGCATGGTCCCCCCTTGGGGCACCAGAGGCCCCATCAGTAAGAGCATGACGTTCTGCAGAATCGTCAGTGGCCGTCAGTAATCATAGGTCATCAACCCCGTATCTCCAGCGGAGCTTCCGGGTCACAAGAGAAAGTGCATCGAAGCACATACGCTAAGGAATTGTCCTCCCTGCCCAATGCCTACTATGTTGTATCCACAACCGAAAACCTCTATAATTGCTAAGTCAAACTAAGCATACAACCTCTATTAGCGGTTATTCCTATCGCACGACTTGTACGTACTGGTGGCCAGCCAATCATGCACGTCCGTGTTCTACATGCGACACACAACTTCGTGGTACAACGTGTCAAGGCCAATAAATGCAACACACAAGGTGGTCCCTTAAATCTAGGTTTAATATGTAAGAAAAATAATACACAACAGGAAATATAAATGAACAGTAAGTTCTAACAGGTTATGCCATGTATCACAATTTTATTTTGCATAAAGGAAATAATGAACAATGCATGAAATATGAGCTAAAATAATTAAACAACAAATGGCAAGGTGTCTTGCCTGGAAGGACGCCTGGTATGCTGCGATGATCAAGGTGGCACGAGCTGAGTCTTCGGTGCAACAACTATGCAAGGTGACCTCGGGTGGTGATATAGACGGTTCCATTGGGTCCAGAAGGGTCAAATTAGTTAGGGTGGACATAAGGTAGTCACGAAATGGGCGAAGGAATAGGAATAATAGGACTGGTTTCGGACAGGGGAAAATCAAAGAATTAATGGATAAATATTATAAGATATAGAAAACTATTTATAATCTCTCAAAATATATTCTATGAGTTTAAATAAATACTTGAAAAAAGTTATATGTAAAAATTTCTGAAAGTATATTTTGTTAGTCCAAAAATTCCTTTAAGTTAATTAGGTTGAAAATCATAATCGTATTAAAACCTTAAGTTGTAAAGGTAGGATTTTTCGTAGCAATCTATTATTTATAAATATTTTTCAAATAATAAAAATCTAGGAAAATATCTCCAAATTTGAAATTTCATCATATTCTAAAATGATAACTTAATAAAAATATTAAAAATAATAATAATTAAACTAATAACCATAATCCCTAATATTCATAACTAAATTCTAATAAAAAATAATAATAATGATAGTAATCATAATAATAATGCCCACATACTGCTTTACTACTAGTAGTCATTAAAATAATTATAATAATAATAATTCAAAAATACTAATGATATATTTACATATACAGTACATAAATACATTCCTAAAATAATAATAATAATAATAATAATAATAATAATAATAATAATAATAATAATAATAAAAATAATAATTAAATTATAAAGAAATCAGTATGTGGTTCTCCTGGGGAGAACCACTCTTCAACAGAAGAGGAGAACCACTCTTCAACAGAAGTAAAGATAGAGAAAGAGGGATTGATAAAATAAAATATAAAAAAAATATGAAGAAGCAGATGAAGGAGAGGAGTGAGGATGAGAAAAATGAAGGGGAAGATGGAGAGCGGAAGGTCGGGAGAACAGGAGAAGGGTGGTCGGACGGAAAGGAGAGGGAAAGAGGGAGGAGTGTTCCCAGGGAGGGGCTCCTCGGGCGTTCCTCGGCGATCGAGCGCGGGAAGCAAGGTGCGGGGAGTTGCCGGGGTTTACGGAGCGGCGGAGGAAATAGGGCACGGCGGTTGGGAGAGGCGCCGGCGAGCCGGGTCGTGCGCGGAGAGACGCAGATCCGGGCAGATCTGAGGGCTGAGCAGCGCTCGGCAGCAAGGGGCGGCGCCGGTACTGGCTCGACCGAGGCGGCTAGCCACAGCGCACGGAGGGGCGGTGATGGGGTTGTCGGGGATCAACGTGGCGGTGGCGGATCTGACGGGGTGGTCGGAACTGGACGCCGCGGTGTCTATGCACGAAGGACGGCGAGGGTCTCGGCTGGGCTTAGTCGGGGAGGGGCGGCGGAGGCAGCGCTCAGGCGGAGACCGCGGCGGCCGGGCACGACTCCGGTGGAGGTAAGCGCTGGTGGTGGTGGTGTTTCATTTCTTTTATTCTGGGGGTTTGGTCGGACGTTTGTTAATTTTCGGCGGGCGACCGATGGCGGGACGAAACTGGTTGTTTGTGATGGTCGACAAACACCAGGAGGTGGTGCTGTTGGCCTTGGTGTCGGGGTCTTGGGTGTTGGTTTCGGGTTTTCTGGTGGCGTGCGGACCGCGGTGGCAATGGAAGATGGCGGCAGTGGTGATGGTTGTCGTGGATGGGCTCGGGTGACTGGGTGCGGGGATGGTGATGACAATGGTGTTTGGTTGGTAACAGTGTCGGTGGTGGCTGGGTCGGGGTGACTGTGATTAGGTCGGGTGGTGGTGCTGTCGACGGTCGGGGGTCGGGTACGGCGAGAAAGCTTGCTGGGGGTTGGTCGAAGTTTGGGGGACTTGGTGGAGGCGGCCAAGGCCGGGGAGGCGGCTCGACTACGGCTAGGGTTTGGGTTTGGATTGCTAGGAATTTGGGTTTTAGGTTGTATCGAGTCGGGATTGTGTCCTGCGAGACACGGATTTGAATGTCCGGGTGTGTCGGACGGAAAGAGTCATATGTATAAGTAAAGGAAGGTAAGTAGTGGATTGGACAGGGACACGGACACGGTCATGGACACGATGCACTCACATTTGGTTGAGAAGTTTGTAGAGGAATAATGTGGAGAAAATAATGGAGGAGTACCTGCCTATTTATAGGATGTAGGAATTCCCAATTGGATAAGAACTAGGAATATTAAAACCCAATTAGATAATTCTCTACTTAATTTAAATCAATTCAATAAATTCAAATCCAAATCTAAATAAATTTTAAATCTAATTAAATTACATCATTTAGTTTAAAATCAAATAAGTTAATTCAAATTCCAAATATGCATATTAATTTAATCTATTTAAATAAATCCAAAAATTAAATCAAGATTTAAATGGCCACAATAACTTCCAAATATATTTTTCAAAATACCAATAATAATAATTTCAAAACTAATAAATATTTTTAAATATCTTTTTGAATACTAAAATATTAATATTAATAAATTTTGAAAATGGAATTATATATATATTTAAATTAATGTATCTCATATGCAAGGAATATTTGCATAACATAAACTTTAAGTAAAACTCAAATAATTATTATATATATTATTTGAACTATATAAAAAATAAATAAAAATGTTTTTTTCTAAAATATGTACGCTCGCACATATTCGCACTCGTCGAACAATTAGAAAAAAAAAGAAATTTCCCGCACGACGTACAATACGACTATGCGACGTACAATACAAAATTTTAAATCCGTACAAATTTTAAATAAAAAAATATATAGTAGAAATTTAGGTATTTTACAGATTGTCGCCACACCTGGTGGAAGTGTACATGCGTCGGGCACAGCAGGGAGTACCAACACCATCAGATGATCTCACTCCTCTTCCTTGTTGATGTTTGTATTCGAAGATTTTGAAAACTGTTTAAATATTGAATATTTTGTGGGTAATTTGAAATATTGGATAATGTTGACTGTTTTAAATGATTGTTGCATTATTTATGTTGGTTTGTGTTGGTAGATGTTTGGGAATGATCTGTTTTATTTATGTTGGTGGTTGTTTGGGATGTTGAATGTTTGGATAATTTGTGTTATTTATGTTGGTGGATGTTGTGTGAACAGGGAATGCTCTGTTTTATGTAAAAAAATTCCAAAAAAATTTTCAGTTAGCGACGGACCCGTGACTACCAACCGACGGAATATCTGTCGCTAACTGGGACTATTCCAAGTTAGCGACGGATGGAGACAACTCACCGACGGTTCGTCCATTGGCAAGGTTATGGAAATATGAAAAAAATATAGAATGGAATCGACGGATATTTCATCGGTAGACCGTCGCTAGTAATCGGAAAAAGTTTGGCGACGGATAATCCGTCACCAAATCTGCGACTGGTCAGCGACGGAATAGAGACATATCTCTATGGAATAGCGGCAGAATATCCGTCGCCACGGTTCTAAAAATATAAAAGATTTACAGTAGCGACTACCAGCGACGAGTTAGCGATGGATATTTCATATCAGACACTCTCTGATACGCGTTTACCGACCAATTAGTGACAGATTTGCAATGGATATTGCGCATCAGATACTCTCTGATACGCAATTATCTACCATTTTAGCGACGTATACGGCCGTCGCTAAGGCCATGTGTCATTAACTTTTTGATACGTGCTTTAACAAAAATTTGTCGGTAATTCGTCGCGAGATGTACGAGCATGGTTGACGGAAATCCGTCATAAAATCATCGTTGGGCGACAACTTGGCGACGGATTGTTTTTAGCGACGAGGCTTTTTCCGACGGATGTTTTTGCCCAAATCTGTCGGCCATCCGTCGGTATTGCCATTTACCGACGGCAGGACGACGGATACGGCCGTCGCTAAAGCGATGAATTTTGGTAGTGTCTCTCTGGACAACGTCATCAGAGTTATGTCGATGTTGAGTTCCGCCATAACTCCCAGGCACCAATCTTAAGGATTGGCATTATTGATCTGAACTGGAGTTTGGCGCATCATCCTTCAGCTCCTTTTTCGATCATCCGTCATCCTGGCTTCGAAGGATCGAGGTTTGATGTCCGACCACTTTCGGATACTTTGATCCGACTATTGCTCACTTTGATCGTCAGCCGCCTGTTTCTCCAACCGATGATGATGCTCAGATATGATTTGGGCTTTTAGTTTAAAGTTTTTATGGTTCTAGTTTGCTAATGATGATCTATGTAGTTATGCACTTTTTTGTAGTCCAAACTTCTTCAGTTGGACTTATGTAGCAGTCATAAACTCTTTTAGTTATGACTTTATGCATTTGGATTTCAGTTGTATTTCCTTTCAATTATATACTAGTTCATGATATGTGAGTTTTTAGTTCATTTACATTGCTGCTAGTTCTACTGAGATATGACTTATTTTGGTATAGATATTACTCTGTCTGTTTCTTTGTCTTTGTTAAATTATTGGCTTCACATATTGTTGGGGAGCTACTTATTTTGCATACATGACGAAGGGAGAGACGAGCAATACCAAAATATCAACAAAAAATTCCATTCAATATTTTTGTGACAAATCAGGTATATTATTTTAAGGTTATATTTTTTATTTTGGTATAGACTCAAGTTTGTCAATTATCAAAATGGAGGAGATTGTTGGCCTATTGGCTAAATGGTCACACCTGATTTAGATAATCAACGATAACTTAAGTCAATACGCAAAATATACAAACTGCTACAAATGTTACAGGTTACTATCAAAAGAACGTACTACGTCTACATCCTGCATCTACAAAGAACATTGCATCGTCATCCAGATAAGATTGTATCGAAATCCAGATCGAGTTGTTTTATATTTTCTTCTGTATTTTTACTTTTATTGAGTCTAGAAAATATAAAATGTGAGATCGTTTGGGATATTACTGTCTTTGGTTTTCTTAGTCCATAAATCCAAAAAGCCTACCTAATCCCACAAAATTTTTCATATCCTTATAGCCAAAATCCTATGCAATTTGGATCACCAAAAATTCCATCATGAATAGAAAGAATTCGGCCAGAACTCTGAGTTCGGTCCGAGTTCGGTCAAGGATTTTTGAATTTTTGTTTTCTCCAAATTTGTATTTGTCACTCCCGTTTCCCGTTATACGTATTTTTCTGGATACGTATACGAATTTCTGACAATTATCAGGTGGCCCGTATTTTGACTTATCTTGCTTAGCTTAGCTTAGCCTTGGTTTAAATCTTGACTTGATTGGTTCAACTTGGTTTAACATGACTTGACTTGGCTTGGCTTGGCTTGGTTTGGTTTATTTTGGGTTGAGATGAGAGGGGTTGCTATATAAGTCAACTCCTTCTCTCTCCTCTATTATTTGCATTTACTTCTTCATCTTCTTCATTTACTCCTCCCACCTACAAAGCCTAGGCAAGTGCAACTTGCTTCTTGATGGATCTCAATTACTTTTCCATTGTCTTCCTTACTTGATTCTAAGCCTCTTTAGAACTTGTCATTTTTGGTTTTGATGGATGAATTTTGTAGATCTAAGTTTTGATCTTTTCTCATTCTTCTTGGTTTTGATATACTAAAACTTGGTATTTTCGAAATCTAGTAGCTTCATGTTGTAGAAAATTTCGTTCTAAACAATTTTAACCTTTGAAAAGTTAGATTTTTGATTTATTTTGGGGGAATTATGGACTTTTGAAGTTCATGGGTTCAACCAAGCATTTTTATGCTGGTTGGAGGAGATGAGCAGTGGTTGCGCACACTTTTAGTGCCGTACCATCAGGTTGCGCGGGTTCTGGCGCAACCTAGTCAAGCGCAACCTAGTCAGGCGCAACCTAATCAGCCGTAACCTGACTTGGCGCAACCTAAGCTGGGGTACCCCAGTGCCTGGCGTACCCCAGCATGGCGCAACCTAACTTAGGCGCCCCCTGTCCTCCTTGGCGCCACCTGTCATTTCCTTGGTGCCACTTGACCAGCGCCACTTGTTGCCATGATACCCCATGCCCCTTGCCCCATGCATATTATCCTAGTTTTTGTTGTATATACCGGTGATCTTGCATGTGACTTGTACTTGACCCATTTTGTGATGACCCGGCTCGATAACTGGCTGAGCATAGCATGACTTGCCAGTATTGATCATGACATGAACACGACTTGACATGAACATGACTTGACATGAACACGACATGATAATTATTGATAGTGACCCATCGTGGTGCACTCTTGACAAGTAATTCGATATTATAATTCTTGATGGTGATCCGTTGTGACGCACTCTTGACTTGATAAAGTAACCTAACATGATAATCTTGATATGATGTTGCGACGGCTATCTTCACTTGCTAAATAACTCTTGCCTTGACACTGTGGGTGTTTGCGCTTGTATAAGCTACATGTCTCATCTAGCATCATGTCTAGGACATGGATTCTTGGTTACCACGGTTAGGGATTCGTACTGAATCTGACTAGGATAATGACTAGATTGATCAAGTAGTTCATGAAGAGATTTCCCAGCTACAGGCAGTCCCGTTATCTGGACGCTTTAATTGGACTCGTAGCCTGCCGTCGAGTAGGGAACATTTCCAGCACACTGTCATGTGTTGCACCTCTAAGTCACCTATTCCAACTCTCTCAACTTGTGACCGGATAACCTGGATTAAGTCTGCAGGGCTTGTGGCTGTTGGAACATCTCAATGCATCTTGTTAGTAACTAGGCTTGTGATAACCCTAGTTAGTTAAAGTATCAAGCCGTACTCATTGCTTGGCCGTGATTGATGGATGGAGTCTAGTCTAGTCTTGCCTAGACAAGGCCAGTACATGGTTACTTCAGCCCGTTACTTTTATGATTTACTTATTCGATAATTGGTTAGAGACTAAGTTCTGTTCAGGTGAAGGGTTACAACCCAGGTCCTTGTTTGGTTTACGGGTTGTAACTTTGTTACAAGAATAGTCCTTTAGTTATCTTATCGTTTATCACCATGTTTTCTCAAACTGATGTCTTTCGTTATCCTTTATGTATCATGTGCTAATATGCTAGTTTTAGTTCTTAAGTGAAGCCTCCCTTGTGGCACTTGCTCTTTCTGGGGTCTGATCCAGCTGGTTTTGTATGGCCAGATTTTGGAGTAGCTTCCGAGTATCTTCCTGCCTTCCAGCCAGATGGTGAACACCATACGTAATCCTGGCAACGAGTGGGTTTCTTATTTTGCTCTCCTACTTTATTGTAAATTATTCTTTTGAGACATTTAGCTGCCGAGCAAGTCTTAGCTCGTGTTGAAACTTTAATTTTTGTCTGCCTACGGGCTGTTACATGATTGACAAATCCTAGGGTTGATCATGTATGACTTAAACTCTTGCTAGTCTTCGTATTTTGTATGACTAGCTTCATGATCATCTGAATATATAATATTTGGGACGCCTTACCTTGTATGTCTGATGATCTTACTCCTTGTAACAATTACTTGCTTGTTGAGATTGAGACACTAGGCTTGTTCATGACCATAAGAGACTGTTGGCTTGTAGATAAACCCTCATGCATCTAGACAGCCGTGACCGTATATCGAGGTAGATTATACTTTAATGTACATAGCTGGCTGTGTCTGTCCTCCGCTCTCCAGTATTCTATTTCTAGGGCATGACAATATGCAATGTTCGAATGCATTAATTTAGCATCTGAACTCTGCCCGAGTTCGGTCAAAAAAACTATAAATAGAGAAAACATTTTGTATTTCTAATCATTCATTCATTCTTCTTTCTATCTCTTTCTAAGTATTTTTCATCGCTTTAAAGCTTTCAAATCTCGCCTATACCACTCTTAGCCAGAGCCAGTAACATTCTGTTTGATTTAGAGTCTTTGGTTCAAATAGTTGTGAAGAAGTTACAATCAGAAAACTTTTTAGTTTTCGTTTCAAGTTTGGTTGGAGTCGATCGTGCGCTCGTCACCAAGGCACGGTGATATAAAGAGACGACAAGCTCTCATTTAGCTTATAAATAGTAGATTAACAGCGGGCAAGAGTACTCGTGACTGGATTAGTCCTCTCAGAGAAAAACTAGTATATGTATCATGGTGTTCACTGAGTTTGATCTTCTATCTCTTGATTACTGCATTTAATTTACTCTCTCTTTTATCTGCCATAGTTTATAATCTGTTAGTTTTATAAAGTGGTGATTATTTCTGCTACACATGCACACTCTCTATTCACTCCCCTCTAGACGTTCTCAACCTACACATCGAACAACTGAAGCGAAATGAGCCTTAGTGCACGAGTTAGAGGGAGTCATAGATCATAAATCGCCGTATTGACAATTGCCTCATTACAGAGTCATAGAACATTGAATAACTATATCGACGAGTTCTTAATACATGTATCATAGAACATTGACTGCTGTATTGAGGTGTGCATTAATTACATGAGTCGTAGAATATTAAACAACCGTAATGAGGTATGCATCGAGTGCAAGAATTGGAGAACATTGAACACTAAGTCTTACAATATCAAATGCAAGCCTTCGTACGCGAAGCGAGCAGTTGTGGCACAATTGTCGCAAAAACAATCGCATTTTGGCAATTGTACCATAATTGCCACGAAACATTTTTGATGTGATTTCTGAGTTTTATCCTCAGACTATCCTTATGTTTTTATAGTTTCTTAACTGTTCACGCGTATTGCATTGTCATGGAATTAGACAACCTATTCACGGGTTTTTCTTCCTCGAATGAGATCACTGGGGCACCGAGATCGTTCGACCTAGGAGGAAATTGAGATGGGTATTATGGAACATTACATTAAGAAGGCTTACAACCGACTATTGAAAATGGTTAGTCCACAATATTGGCAATTGAGGGACCTTTAATAATTGGGCTAGCAACCCGACGTGGAGTGATCCTCGTCTTACCATTGAGATATAGTCCAGTATGGCTTGGAATGCGAGTGACCTTCATATAGATAAGGACACACACTAACGAATGCCTAATGCAGAGGCGGCAAGTGTTTGCTTTGTATCAGTGCAATGGTAGGAGTACCGGTTATTGGAAAAAGTCACAGTCAGGTGAATTGCTTCGGATTTGTATCACTGTACTGCTTAGAGATTGAGTATAACATACTTCCCTACTTCTAAGTATATTATTCTTATTGCATGCTTTTGTTATCGAACATAACATGCTTATATGCGTACATGCTTTACTGTTTTCATTATGTGTCATGAAACTAATCCTAGAATAAAATAGAAAGATCATCTTTGTTTAACAGCATGCTTCAATAATTTACTTAGTGTCATATTAGGTGAGTGGGTTTCCGTATTTATCAGTGTGCAAAATGTATTGATACCCCAACCCTCCAGGTACGATGCTACTTGGCCTTGTTGAGGTATTAGGGCTCGACTAGCAATATGAAGATGTTCGGCCGATGATGCTGCCTGGATGTAGAATACATGATGTATGGAAATATAAAATCCTTTGTGAGCTAGAGATGTAATGCCCATCTCGGGAGTGGGGCATGACAAGGGAGATCATGAGTATTATAAGTCAATTTTCATATTCGCTTGGGGAGAACCTCTGAAAGCAGCTTCATTATCAATAAAGTGATTGTTTCATATACTTTACTTTAACTTCAATATGACTTAGTTTAATCCGCTACGAAATGTTGTAATTGAGAAAACCATAAATGATTTATCATCTTGCCTTGTACGAATGCAACTCCAGACTAGTATGACATCACGCCCCAGTGAGGATGATAGATTCCGCAGAAATCGATCCGAGGACGAACGATTTTGCTTGTCGGGGCGTGAGAAATGGTATCAGTGATTTCAATTCAATTTTCTCAGATAGTTTATTTTGTTTCAGTTCTAAGTATTTTTCGCAATCACATGACTCTTGACTCTACTCGATGATATACTGGGTGTTCCATACAATAGGTCCATATAATATTGCTTTTCATACTATCATGATGTTGCCGAATAACACTGTAAGATGTTTGTTGCATCAAGCAGCAAATCATAAGATTTTATTCCGTCAGTACAACAAGTCGTGGGATATTTATTGCATCAGTGCAGAAAGTCGTAGGATGTTTGTTGCATCAAGTGCAACAAGTCAATAAGTAGGATGATATGTTATATATGGGTATGCGATTGGATAGAGAATGTGTTGAACGGATTCGAGTAATGGTTTAGAATATTGGGTAATGAAATGTTGTACAAGATGCAACAGATGGGTTTGAGAAATCGTAAGTCGATCGAATGAATCGGTTTGGTTACGCGTCGGACTTGAGTGAGTTAACATTTTTTGTGATCGGCATAACTGTCGTGGGATGGTTAGCTCGAAATAGATGTTGAATCATACAGAGTGTGATGCGACGAACAACTCATTCTTGCGTGGTACATACCGTACCACATATGCGATAGGCGCATCAAAAATATTGTGAGAATAGTGGTAGGACTTTCCATGACAAAAGGGTAGTATCGCGACTCATTTAAAAATTTGTATGACGGTATAATGATGCAATCACTACAAGAAAAGTACCTTTTTATGTCGGGTAAAAACAGTCATATATGACATTTTATGACAGTTTTTTTACACTAGCAACCGTGATAAAAATGGGTGTTATAAATTTTTATAAAAACCGTTATGAATAGTTATACCTTATATGACATTTTCTATTTGAAAACGATATAAATAGTTCTATTATATATAACACAAAATTTTAAACCGACATTAAAGACACAATTATATATAACATCAAATTTTCAACCGACATTAAAGATACATTATACATAATATTTTTAGCCTGTTTTGGTATTCTCACACACACATATATATTATATATAACCTGTGAAAGCTTATAAATCAATGCGCTATAAAAGCAATGATCAATATGAATTTCCAGAACATGTATAATTTCCACAACAACACAAATATTATCACATCTGAAGCATTTTATTCATAATCTCCAGTCCCAAATATCATACCATCTTAATTACATATATATCTCTCTTTTTCAGCCATTGCTTAACATATCATCATCTTAACGAACATATTCCTCATTTTAATTACATTTCAAAAAAATTCAAATATATACATCTTCTTTCCTTTTTAGCGCAGCAGGCCTCAAAGCATTTCTTTTGCATTCATCAACACAAAAAATTTCTTCAAAATTGCCCTCAAAACGGTCGAAATGAGCAACTTAAGAATCCTCGATTCTACAACCAAAAAATAAATAAATGTGCAAATAAGATACTTCAAACTTGAAATCAGATGAATCTTATACCTGACCAAACTGTACTGGCTGAAGCCCAAAAATCTGACCGTCTTCTTGGAAAATCTTTTCGATAAATAATTAGCGAAAGTAAAATTTTCATAAGTGTCTAGAATCTAGATGTTCGATAGTTTTGGATAATGCAAATAATCAAGATATGTACTTACCAGCTTTCTTCAAGAGCTTAAGATTAAAATTTGCTAAGGTTGTGCAGGCCTATGTTCCTGCTGCTCCTCTCAACTTTCTCATCCTCCAAGCTAATTCATTATCTGTCTCTCCATTTCGTGCTTGAATGTGTTAGACATGGAGAAAACAAATATCCTCTACATATTTTCATTCGTTATTCTTCTTTAAGCTAGTTAAGCTTGAATTTACATGTCAACAAGAAAAAAAGATCATTGCAGGCCACTGGTATCAACAAATACATTCTCTATTTTATCACAACCAAATTATTATGAAAGAAGAATAAGGCAAGTGATAGAAATTATTATGAAAGAAGAAAAAAATAGCTCATAAAGATTATGGACTATCAAAGTGTTGGGAAGTCTACAAGTGTCTTACCAAGATTATGGACTGTCAAAGTGTTTGTGGACTGCAGCAATTTGAAAAATTGAGGTAAAAGTGAGATGATCTCTCTTCCTCTGATATATGGTGTCCATTTAAGACTTGGTTTAGATGTGCCTTGATTGTGTCCTACCAAGTGTTGGAAAGTCTACAAGTTGAGCTGCTCTCATGTTTGCTCCAACCATCCAAATAAACACTAGGGCATCATTTAGGTTGGGCTTGGTATTGTTTATTGGACTTTATTTTTAGGTTTTCGTCACAATAATTTATCAACGTCTAAAATAATTCTAAAAATTAGTTCAATTTTGAGCATCTGCCTCTTTCAATACCAATTTTGGAAAAGGAGAGCAATTTCATACAAAAGTCCAACTCTAGTAAACCAATTATGAGTGAGCATTATTCACCAGACTTCAAATTTAAGGGAACAGACGCTCTATAAAAGGGACTGGGCTGCCCCAATTTTCGAGAGAATACTTATATATCAATTTACAATCTGCAGGTAGGAAAGAAAAAGCTAGAACCTGCCAGGTACACTCTAGATACTAGTATATGCTTCTAAGAGAGCATTAAACATCATAGATTTGATATCTGAGGATAATATACAAAATTGAAGGAAAAAAACTCTCTTAAAACCATTCAAATTCAGAGAGTTATGTAAAAATGGGACATCTGGATCTTAGCAAACAATAAGCGAGCAACCAGAAATTTAGTGTGCTAGAGATTCCAAACTTAATTATGGATAACTAACAGAGATACCTTTTGACCCTAAAAGGCGGATCAGACAAATTATATCTATTTAGAAAGAAAGCTGTTGGAAATCATTCTTCGTTTTATCACAACCGGCACGTACCATGCCAATGGAGTATGCATGGTGTCAAACTGTTACTGAGTAGCAGTAGTGTTTTCATTTATCCCATCTTCGATACTATAGTTGCTTCACTAGGTGCCATAAATCCCCTTAGATAATCAAAGAATGATGCCAATAGACCCATGATCCCTGCTCGCTAGAGCTACAACTCCAATTCTCAAGGGAACAAAATAAAAGCGCATACAACCATCCCTACAAGAAGTTAACATGAGCTTTGTTTTTTGGATAAGATAGATTTCTACCATTAACATAACAGTTTCTAACATTAACCAATGAAAAACAACAAATATTTTAATGAACAAAGCATTCACATTAGCTAATGCATTAAAATTACTGATAACTATTACCAATGGAAATGGAAATGGAAATGTTTGATGCAAGCCAAAGCAAGTAATAAGACAAATTTTAACATTCAGGTCGATCAAACCAGAGCACTTACAAATACCAAAGCCACACAAACCTTTTTGGGTTAACACAATGAATTGTTCTTGGAGCTGCAACGATGCCAAGGGCATCATGCCTTCACCCATTCATGACAACGGAGAAGACTGATGATGACAAGCATCCCAAATGAAGCGAAAGGCTACATGCTCAAGGCAAAGTGGTCTGAAATGAAAGCGTAAACTACATAACCTCTTGCAAATATTATGAAAACTGCCAAAGACAAATATCATCTATTCAGTGTCCAATTCATGTGTCAGAATGTAAATTGTGTTGTTTGAGTTTGCATTAGGAAGTCTATCTTGAGATACCTGGGAATAGTATCATATGGAGAATACTCACCTGTTATGTAAACTGGTAAAGACGAATATCATCTATTCAGTGGCCAATTCATGTCAAAATGTAAATTGTGTTGTTTGAGTTTGCACGAGGAAATTATATGTTGACATAACTGCAAATGTTTGAAATGGAGAATACTCGTCTCATATTGAAACTTACCAACCAACAGAACTGCAAAGGCATACACTGGATATGCACAATGCATTATGTCCCGAACGAAAGTAAATTCACCTCATAGTTTCATATTATAGAATATAATTCAACAAATTATTACATTAGATTCATAAGAATACTAGGAAGCTATTGTTATATTGCTAACTGCAAGAGTTTCATCAGCTTCAGAAGTGACCTGGAATTAAAAAAATACAATTCTAAACTATTCTCTGCCAACTTCTAGATGACATACAAGCGAGAATACTTCAACTCAAACTAGAGAGAAGAACCGTTTGTCGATAATCGCAATGTTTAAAAAAAACTAGTGAAATTAGCATACTACCGATTGTTATCAAAGAAGAGAGATGTAAGAATTAGAATATCTACTGAGCTCATCGAATAAACATTGAATGGAATCCAACGAAGCAGTATGCAACAAACAGTATATATACAAAAATAACACGAAAGTGCTAGTGCCACAATTGAAATCTCGTAAACAAAGCAACGACGCGAAAGCGAACCTGCGATTTAGGGAAGATGTCCGACATGATCTTCATCGCAGAGCTTTATCGGCTGCCTCGACCTCGTGCGCAGCGAGGGGCAGAAGAAGCACAGGACCTCGCAGAGGGGCACGACCTTCCTCGACATCACACCCATCATCTATAACAACAACAACAAAAACAAGCATTAATCATAGAAAAAATATTAACGAAACCCTAATTTAGCATATCTCACGATCCTAATCCCCTAAATTGCAACAATCATAAGCAATTGAAAGGTTTTAAGTGAGTTTTTTCTTTTTATTTTTAGCAAAATCAGAAGGAGACTCCATGAACCTATAGAAACCCTCAGAAATTCCTAAATTGAACAATAAATGGTCGGATCAAAAACGAAATTGGGATCCGATCGATCGATGATGACCGGATCGTTTCTTCACCTCGAAAAGAGTCGATTGGTGGAAGAGGGGGCCTGTATGAGGACGAGGCGGATGGCCTCGAAGGCGACGATGGTAAGCTGGAGGGCAACGCCGGTGGCGTCGAAGCGGGCCTCACCGTAGGCGGCGATGGCGACGTCGAGGGAGATGGCGAGCATGTTGGGGTCGGGTTTGAGCGTGAGTCTCGTCGTTTATGGATGCGGGGTAGGTCTTCTCATCGGATGAAAAAACAAATTAGGGTTCGGGTTTTCAGGAAAGAAGGGAGGAGGAGATGAGAAGGAAAGAGGAGATGAGGAGATGAGAAGGAAAAATAGAAGAGAGAGAGAGGGGGGAAGGGGGCATTTTGATTTTGGGGTCGGGTTTGAGCGGACTTTCGAGAGGCTACTCTAAAATTTTTACCACTTTTTATAACATTTGCGTGTAACAACGTTACATTTGTGTGAATAATATATAACGCTTAATGCTATAAATCGTTATAATAGGCTAAAACCTCTTCAAAACCGTCATATTATGTGTTGTTGCAGAAATTCTATAACGTTTATAAACGAACCATTGTAACAAACTCTTTTCAAACGTTATTATAGGGTATTTTCCTTGTAGTAAAGTTTTCTATGATGTATCGGTTAGAACGATCAAGCGCATACTCGTACAATAGATCATACATTGGATGGGAATTCGGAAAGTATAGTTTGTATGATTGGCTGAGAATAGCAAAATAATTAATACGTCAAGGAAATAATTGGACAACTCGGATAGAAAGAAATTTGAACGTCATAATCAGGTCGCACGATCTAGGAGTTCAATGGTACGTTGGTTGATGCAGATAATAGTGCCTAAGAAAATAATTGGTTGCTCGGAGACGAATCTCGTTTGAGTATAAAGGAGCGGTATGATTGAGTCGCATAAAACCTAAAGAATATGATCTTATTACTCATGAATTCGATGTTGGACAAGTTGGTAACTCGTTTACCCAATCAAGGTATAGCAAAATGTGGTGAATTATGAAATGATGTAACATGTATAGAAAAGTTTGTTATGAAACATGATGTATTTGAAGTCAAGTTGATGTTAATGCAGATTCAAAGTTGACCATCACGCTATTGAAAAGGGACAGCATATCGAAATGAATGTATAGGAAAACTTAAGCGTGATATAATGATACAAAACAGAGCAAGCATATGATATAGAAACTTCGTAAGTAGCAGTACGAGAAGTCGAACGAAGCCATCAAAAATTTATGTGGTGCATTGAGGACATGACTATAAAATCATTGATGATGGTTTTGCTGTATATAGTATATCAGGTATTGACCATGGGTAGTTAAATTTGGACTCTAGTTGAGTATATATTTCTTGGTTAGCAGAAATGTCGACAGTAGTGCATGACTTATTTGGATGATAGTGGTGCATTAGTTGTGCATATAGGAAGGATTACTTTTGGATTTAGGTAGAGTCCCAAAGAATTCGTCAGGATCGTGATTTGGCTCCAAGATAAGAGATAACGTGGTTCATAGTAATTGTCTCTCATTGATGATCTACAATTTTCAAGCCTTGCTCTGAGATAAGATATAATGTGGTTCGTGATTTGGCTCCTAGAAGACTGGACCGCCAAATCAAAGTGAGTGTTGGAGACCCGTATGATGACCCTAATGATATCGCATAGTAAATTGTGTCGAAGATAAATACGAAGTGGTACATGTTGAAGATGAGTCTAGGCGATCAAATATTATTTTCGAGATTTCATGAAATAGCCGTCAGCTGAAAATGATATAGTCGAATTTTGATGATTGGTCGAATGAATACTTGAATAGTTTTGTTGGTCGACGATTAAAATGAATATTGACGGACAAACATAGCGATGTGAATAGACAGTTACTAGAATTTTGCTATGTGCGAGAGTGAAGCATAAGGGAATAACCCTCAAGTTGCTTCATTAGAATTAGATCCAAATTAACGATTGAGCTTACGTGTATCAAATTATAATCAAAGTTACGGGACGACAAGTTAGGAATGGATTGAAAACTCAATCGATGATTACATACTCGATATAGGATTAAATATAGAATGTGTCATAAGAAACTTTTGTGTCGGAGAGATTGTATTCTTTGAGCATCATCGACTCAAGATAAGCTTTTGTGTCGAGAGGGTTTAACCATGGTGTCTAGGTAAGTTGCCCATCGGGGGTAGCCCTAGATGTTGATATGTAGGCAGTTCAACGAGTGGTAAACGTATCGAAATAGTTGCAAAGCGAGACTTTAGAAATAGTTGGACATAGACTTGGATATGTAAGAGGTGGATAACAAGTTGGATGGCGAGGTGCTATGAAGACGTTGTGACCTGAAATGCAACGGTTTGACGCATACGCGTATATTTGATGATCACATGCTATGGAATAATGCATATGTGAAAGAGTTATTAAAATGGACACTAGGATTATATCAATCGATAATATAGGATGGCTAGTATTTGAGAATTGAAGTTGCACCTATTAGCTTTGTTTAAATTCTCTATCACTGGGATTGGCCGAAATACAAATATTTTTGGAATGTCTAAAATATGTGTAACATCCAAAATAAGTGGTATGCTGAGTTCAAATTGAGCTACATGAAGGATTATGGTATGCTAAGAAAATTTCTCATGATTGTTTGAAATAGAATAGCGAGGGTGGAATAAAATCTTGAAACTGACAAAAGAAATACGTGGATTGAGTATTGACTTTCGTTCGAGGACGAAACTTTTTCTAAGTAGTATATTTTGTGATGCCCCACATCGCATGGTGCATTAAGCTAAGTCAATTGACTTAAAGAATTATTAAGTTGACTCAAAGAAGTATCAATGCGACTTAAAAAAGTATTAAATTAATTCGACAAAGTATTAATTGAGTTGGTTTCATTTGCATGCTTTTATGCTGAGTTTTTTGAGGCTGATATTTTATCCTATTTCTAATGGAGTCCGCCGAGACCAGAGTATCGCCTCACAATGAGCTGAGGCATGGACATGATAGGTCGAATCAGTTGGTCAGTTCGATGAGAATGAAGTGCTCGAATGGTTAAGTTAGATGAGAGAGTCATACAATACATCAATTCACAAAGTTAGGGAGTCGAGCTACATCGGCTCGACGAGCGATTAGCATAATAGTAAAGGTGGAGGACTCTGGCCCTACTTTTCTACTCCATTATGCATTAATAAAAGTACTCTTGTATGCTAAGTAACCCATAGTGTCCACTTACGTGGCTTGGATAAGTAGAAGTTGTAGTGTGAGTTGAAATCTAAAATATTGATCGTAAAAATAATGACCCTAGAACATCGAACAAATGAAGCAAAATGTGCCTTAGTACACGAGTCGAAAGGAGTCATAGAACATCAAATCACCAAATAGGAGAGTGCCTCAGCGCACGAGTCATCAAATATTAAATAACTGTATCGACGAGTGCCTTAGTGCATGAGTCATAGAATATTGAATGCTGTTTCGAGGCATGCATCAAGTTCACGACACGTATAACATTGCACAACTGTATCAAAAAGTGCATCGAGTGCACAAATTGAAGAACATTGAACACTGAGTTATAGAACATATATTGTATGGCTTCATACGCAAAGCGAACAGTTGTGGCAATTGCGACGAAATTGTTGGAAGCACTACAAGAAAAAAAGGCTATTCTTGAAGGTTTATTTGTTGACTGTCGTAAAAAACCGTCAAGAAGAGGGATTATCTTGACAATTTTGGACATACGTCAAGACAATACCCTTTTTCTGTTATGTATCAAAATTTTACCAAAATAATTGACAGTTTCAGAGAAAGCATCAAAAAAACCCATTCAATAACTTGATGGTTTGTTGACAATCGTTAAGTAATGCATGTATGAAAAAATTGTCGCTATTTTTTCGCAGCCATTGTTGTAATTATTTCAATTTTTAATATCTGTTGACGGTTATGATTCTTTTTTATTGAGGAAAATAATAATTTTTTTATTCTCTTAGAAACTAGCCCTAATCAACAACTCTCTGCTCTCCCTTCCTCCCTTCTTATTTATTTCTTAGAGGAGGTCATTCCTCTGTCGATCTGGCCGAAAGAAAAGAAGAAGGCTGCAAAATTCTCTCTTCTTCATCCATAAATCCCTCTCCCTCTTCATCCCCGTCTCCTCCTCCTTCCTTTTACCCTAACTCCAACTCCTAAACCTTAACCCTAAAATATTGAACAAAGGAGAATAACGTCGGGATCACCAGAACTGTCACGACCCACACTCGCTTTCGGAAGGCGAGCGCGTGCGCAAGCCAGCTACTTATCAAGCGGACTCCAGTCCAACTCGAATACGTATAAGCTGTCTAGACTATGATAATAGGTCTATTCATGATCAGTCAAAACTATATCTCAATCCACTAAGAGAGTAACATAATAAGAATGAACAATACGTAATACAGTCAGCCGCCCTGTACCACACATGTTCAATCAAGCTCAAGAATAATAATAGAGCTAATAAAACTAGGATATATCACCAGATAGTCATAGAAATAAATATAAATAAGGAAGAATGAATAAGTACCAATATTGATACCTGATTCCTGCAGACACAATCATCAACTACCCATCTACTCTATGCAGCCGCTCAGCAAATACCTGAAGAGATCATCATGTCCTCAGGGGACTAGCAAAATACATAAAACATGCCTACTAATATGACAGTAAATACATGTATGGAAGATAAGAACAGTACCAGAAGAACATCTAAGAAATAATATATCATATGGAATTATAATACTAGACTTGGCTAAGAATCAATCGAATAACTCCTATAGACTGTAGTACAATGCAAGATACTCCCAATCTATAGTATGTTTCAACTGTAGTACAATACAAGATACTTCCAATCGAGAATAGCCAATCCTAGTGCCAATCTCCTCTTTTAAAGGAATATAAGGTCAATAAAATTCTATAGACTTTAGTACAATGCAAGATACTCTCAATCTATAGTATATCTCAATTGTAGTACAATGTAAGATACTCCCAATCTATAGTATATCTCAATTGTAGTACAATGCAAGATACTCCCAATCGAGAATGGTCAAGTCAGGTCAGGTCATACTCAAGAAAAATCTAAGTCCATCAATCATGACCAGGTCAAGTCATTCAAGGAAACATGACATAACTGGCAATTCTATCACAAAACACAATAAACACTAGGAAGACCAATAAACAATCAATAAAAATAACTAATATTCTATACGTTCACGTAAATCTATAAAACAATAAAGACAGTAAATAATAATCCAAGTGGAATATGAGAAGCATGTGACAATATGAAAAGAGATACAATAGAAAGGAAAACATGTAAATACTGTATAAGTTCGACAAGGTATACTTGCCTGGTGGTAGCATGTAGAACCAACACTATCCAGTCAATCGACGAGCCACAAAAGTCAAACTCTCACAACAGTCTTCGGAAGCTGAAACATATATTACCAATGTGTTCAGAATTTTCAAATTAGCTAGGATAGCCCACCCATAAGTCCAATTCTGGACACAAGGGCAAAACGATAATTTTGGGTCAAAACGATGTCCGTCGTTGGACCTGCTTTGCACCGAAAAGTGTGCCAATATCTATTGTCTCTAAATTTATTGAACTATATGTCTACAGGGCCGGTTTGATGATACAAATCCAACCGTATATTCAAAGTTGGATTCCGATGGACCGTGCACAAATTCATCCATTGGATCGAGTCGCGGGCTAGCCAAAATAGCATTCCGGTCGACCTTCTCAGAATCAGACCAAACTTGGCATACAAGACCAGAAAAATGACACGGTCCTGTTGGTGCAAGTTTTGTCTCGAGATGACAAATGTGCACAAAGTAATTGAGTAATTTACAAAGGGTTCGATTCGGGATATTTTGACGGATACACATCGATTTTGTTGCGTACATGTAGCAAAATCAAGTTATATCGAATCCCACACATCGACAACATCCATACGCGTGTTTTAATGCTCATGGATTGCGACCACTTTGTCCAATTTTTTGGGACGTACGACATATCGGAAGGTTTCGAAAAAATCCTAAGAGTTTAAAATATTTTTTTTGGTCAATTTGGGACACCGATTTTTTGGTGCTCAGTCGATCAAATCGACTTCCGTAAAAAAGGTCACGAGGCCCTATATGTTGTCTAAAACTGTATTGAGTTAGTTTTTAAAAACTCCTAATGTTGGGTTCATAAACTGTCTTCGAAATCAGGGGTCTGCGACTATTTTTATGCGCTGTTCTTAAACAGTTTTCCTCGACTTTGTGTCAATTGATTGGACAACTTGGTTACCTATCTATGTATCTAATTACTAGGGTTTCAAAAAGATCATATGGGCTGTACATGTGTTTTTTTGGATCGAAAATTGATCAAGCGAAGAAGAAGATACATAAAAGAGAAGTCGAGTACCTGGGGATTTGGTGAAACGGAGCACCCCTGCTTTTCGGTTGACCACAGTGGCTGTGGAAGCACTTCGGCACTGTCACGACGGTGCATGACCATCGGGTGGCACACCAGGGATAGGAGAGGCCGGCGACGAGGTTGGGGAGGCAGGTATTTGATTACTGTTTGGGTTTTAGTCTCCCCTCTCGCTCCCGTTCTATCTTCATATACGCTTTGTAATCGGGTTGGGCGGTCTTGTTGTGTGCGGGGGCATGGGGTTTTGCTGGACTGGGTTTTCCCTATTGCGGGTTGTGTAGAGGAAATCATCTCGCGAGGTTTTCCCTGAGTGTGATATTTATTTATTTATTTTATTTTCTTTTTCTTTCCTTTTATTCTATATATATATTTTTTTTTCTATATATATATATATATATATATATATATATTTTTTTTATATATATATATATATATATATATTATATTATATATATATATATATATATATATATGAAGGAAAAAAAAAATATATATATATATATGAAGGAAAAATGCCAATATATTCATAGAAGGAAGTATATATATATGTATTCGTAGAAAATATCCATATATATATACTATGCATATATACTATAATTATACAATATATTTTATTGGGTCATTACACATATTTGTATTTGCACAACAACAAAATCCTATAATTATCTATATTTATAACTTATAAATAAAATTGCAAAAGATAATAATATACTGAGTCTTTTATGTTTATACTCAAGGTATATACACATTAATTTGGAAATAGTATTAGGATACTAGTATTCTAAGAAAGTTTCTATTAATGAATATATATATATATATATATATATATATATATATATATATATATATATATATATATATATATATACCAAAATGACATTTATATTATATATAATAACTATTTATAAAAATATAATTACTTGATCAATAATTAAACTACCATTACATATATACCATATACATCTACATGGGTGTAAATAGATGCACTATCTGACTACATGGGCTTGGGCTTGGGCTTGGTTCGGATCTAGTCCGGACTAGTTTGGTACAACTGAAATTCCCAAAATTCCTAATATTAATAAATAACTAATAAAATTATTTATAGGGGCATGTCGCAGCTTTGAATGGTTTTCCTAGTTAGAACATACATATGGCTCGGCTTTCCCTACCATGGCTAATATACTAGTCAAAGTAAGTCACTGCACTATTCGTGCCACGATTTCTAGTCATCTTGTACTCCAAATATTAACCATGACTAAAGCATTCTATCGTAATAACAATTTAAATAAATATTTATAAAAATCCAAACGTCACCATTTAATTCAAATAAATAATAAATAATAAAAATATTCATAAAATTTTGGGAAGAGAGCGTGTGTGGGGGGCGCCGACTGCTATCACTACACGCAGATGGTCTGGAAGGACACGTAGAGCGTAGGGTATGCCAGGATCGCGTGCGGCTCTGGTGATACTTACATCATCTGTGAGTACGATCCCCATGGCAATGTCATCGGCCAGCGGCCTTATTGAGCACTTGGTTTGACTGGCTGATCCTTTAAGTTATAGTTGGAGTTTGATTTTCCACACCAATTTTTCTTCTTCTTTTTCTTTCTTTTGTTCTTTTCTAGGCGTCGAGTGTTGTTCATGGAAGATGGCAGTAGTCTGTCATGGTGTAAACTAATATATATTACCATATTTGTATTTGTTGTCCTATAATAGTAAATGGAAGTTCACAAAGGAATTCATTACAGTTTGGCACATTATTATTACGAAAAATTTTGTACATAGAATTAATATTTAAAGAAATTGCACTCAATTGTTCACATGTTTATGTAATGACATTTCTGTATGCATCAGTCGAAAATTTGGGCTTATGTAGTAACTTCCTTCTACACTTCAGCTGATACGTGTGGGTTTGGATCAGTAGTTTGTAGCTTCTGTTGGGACCAATAGTTGGCTAAGGTGCATTTCATGTAGTATTTCGTCTGTTTACACTTCTAGGTGTCCTTATTTTGATTCAATTCTTTATGCCATTGTGTCACAAATATCACTTTCACTTTGGTTATGTAGAGGAGATGCTTCTCTACTCCAAACTCTTATTTGATACCTCTGCAGTTTGAATAATTTCTGTTGGATTGCTCCTTTTTTGTTTGTTTAACCAAATAATGTGTATACTGGTCTTCCCATGCTCATTTGCCCATTAGTTCTATGCATTGCTGATCCAATATTTTGTGAATGTTCTTTTTCCTATGGCTGAAGTATATTTTGTTAGACTTCGACTCTTTGTCATAACTTTACGAATTTATATCATTCTAATGTTGAGGTTCATCTATCTACTCCAAATGTTTGAATTTATCCTCTGAACTTATATGTGTTTATTATATAAGTTGATTATACAGTAAACTGGTTTCCACGTGCACGAATTCATGTGCCTGAGTTAATAAGCTACAACAGAGCAGACAACAAAATGAGTTACTGGAAATTCATGAGTTAGTACTACTACTGCTTGATGAATGAAACTTGGGAGTAAGATTAATTTTTTCGAGTATTGCATATTGTTATTATCAGTCATCAAAGCAGCAAACGAGTACAATACGGTTTGCTTGCTTATTGATGATGGATGCATACTAGTAGTGATGAGTTGTCCAAACAAGCCGAGTAGCAACAAAAGAATCGAGCGTACCTCCAAAATATTGGTTTCTCTTCCACATATATATGTGGCAGGACAGCTCCTCCAAGTAAGTTCCTAATTAATGGGCACCTATTTTTTTTAGTCAACTAATTGCCATATCACGTTTGTTTCTATGCAGCTATTCAGAGAGTTGACTAGGGATGTGAGATGTTCGAAAGGCTACATCTGTAGATGGATGCTTACCATAAGTTTAGAAAGTAATAACAATTTCCTATCATCTCTAACTTGTTCTTGTCTGCGTTATTGCAGTGTATAGACAATGGAAAAGATATAAATTTGTAGTTTGCTATCATGGCTAAAACTATCACCAGTGGGCTTAACTCTTGCTACTAGAAATTGGGGACAAGCGAATCAGACGGGCACTAGAGCAGGGGTTCCATAGGTTTGTTATCTGACTTCTCACTATTTGTCCTTTTCGGACTTTTAAATCAGTTATAACAGGATACTCTTCCTATTTTATGGGCTTTTGCAATAAGTTTTACAACATTTCTGTTTTATCAGTTGGTTTACTTTACATATTATGGCAGCATTCTTCATTGTATTGTCATTCTCAAGGACGACATCAAGCACACTCTAGTAATTGAGACTTGAGAGGACCATGTTCTTTTTGTTATTACTTTAAAGCTTGTTTGCAGGATGAAAGAATTAGAAAGGAAAGAAGAAAGTCCTGAACCATTTAACAATATTAGGATTTTTTAATTTATGCTGATGCTTTTCCTTTTTATCTTTATCTTTAATCATGCAGGAAGATGGCCAGTTGAGGAACATCCTCCTATATTTTATTTGATGGTAGAATGAAGGTTTTGACTTTCTCTTCTTCATGTCTTCTTTTCATATCCTTTTGTGTTACTTCCCATATTATTTGTTCCAATGTATTTACTGATAACTTTTTGAGGAAATTTTTCTTTGTTTGTCCCGCCATTGTCCATATGTAGCCTCCAGGCTTGATAATTAAGAAATAAAGAGAAGAACAAATATATCTATCATGCTTACAGTTGTAATATGATTTAAAATTTTCATCAGGTGTTGCTTGATCCATATATTGAGAAAAATATGATAACTTCTCTTCTGACAATGCAGGTCGGTATTGGCCACAATTTCACTAACAATGCAACAGGTTGGAACTGGAAGATTGCCACATGTTTGGGTGGGGATGGTGTTTCCTAGATCAGAAACAAAATATCTATTGGCCTATTCCCAGGATTTGATATAAGAATTGGTTGGAAGGCTGAGTACGTCCTTCTAGAGATCCACGGGTAAGTTTATGATTATATATATAATTTTGGGAAATAGTCTCACCAAAGAAAGCTTGTTATCCTTTACTGTTCATCTATGCTTTTGGTTACACCTGCTATTTTAGTTGTTTGCCTTCCCTTACAGAAATTACTCACGTGCTGTCTCATGACTCTCATCTAACATTTTGAGAAGGCTTTTGACTCCAAACTGAAACTGAGAATGGAGTATTTGATGCCTACAGAGGAATATTATACTTGTCCAATATGCATGGACATGTTTGCAATCTTTCTATCGAGGCATAGATGAGCTGAGCATATTTTATTGTGTTAATTGAATTGCTACATGCAGGCAATACCATAATCTTTTGGTTATTTAGTTTTAGGGTCTCGTCTAATATTCAAAATTTATGTTTAGGTCTTCACATTGTGCTACAATTTCTTTTAAGATTAATCATTATGCTCCAATTTCATAATTTCACTTTCTCGATAAATTATTTCCCTCTTTTAATACTGTATTTAGATAATTATATCAAATTTGTTTCTAGTTGCTAAACTTGAGATGCTATATCGAACTCGAGAGGGTCCATATGTATGATTTTTCAGATTGGGCCTGGAGTTTCTAGTTAGCGAGGCTTCTTTTAAAACTTTTTTTATGCAAAACACTGGTTTATACAAATCAGTTTACTTCTATATGTATAGTTATATGTCTATATGTATAGTTATACAGTTTACTTCTATATGTATAGTTTACTTCTATATGTATATATATTTATGTTTCTTATGTACTAAGGACACTTAGCCTTGTCATTACTATTTTTCTTATAGTTATACTAGTTTTTTGTAGTTATATGTAACAATATATTTGATTATGTACATAATTGGCTCTCTTTGTAATTTTTTCGTGAACAGTTTGAAACTATGATTTGTTTACTGTGTTGACTTGTAGGCCTTGTGGTCATTTTATTTTGTTCTCAGTTATCAATTTATACAAACATGTGCACATAAATGATTAAATATATTTCTATTTTTCTCTCAGGAACTATATGGAAAATGAAAACGAAGTTGATGTGAATATGGAAGGGATGTGCTTCAGTCAGATTTGCTACCTATTTGGTTTTATTTGTGTAATTATCAGTTTTGGATGTTTAAGATGTATAGAAACTACATACTTTGGTTGGATATGTTTGTGGTTGGACAAGTGTTGGATGTTTATGGTTGGACGTGTATTGGGTGTGTTGGAAGTTTGTGGTGTATGAACAATATACAGTTTATTAATATAAAATTTTGGTTTTTTAGTTATTTGATGTATGCATATCTTTGGGATTATTGATATTATGTGTTTTCGATTTATAATATATAATTACAAATGGAATTTTGGCTATAGAAAATTTAGTTTCTCTTGACGGTTATAAAATATCAACAATTAACTCAATCCTGCTACAGAAGGGCCTTTGATTGACGGTTAATAACTATCATCTAGGCTGGAGTCAAGAAAAAATTTCAACTACATTGACGGCTTTTCAAAACTGATTTCTTGACGGCTAAAAGAGGTCAAGAAAACTATTTTATATGACGATTAATAACAGTCAAGAAAAGCCCTGTCAGAGTCCGTCAAGAAAAGTGAGGACTTTTCTTGACTCTGGCCTACTTGACGGATCCAGGAACGTTAAGATAACCCTTTCTTGATAGGGATTAACCGCCAAAACTGCCCGTTTTTCTTATATTGAAGGGGTATGGTGCCCACGAAACTATTGGATGTGGCATGGTGCCTTGGTGTATTCGAGACCTATCGGTCACCATTCAAAACATCGGGAATCGATACAAATGTGTTGGGGTATGGTGCCAATGGAACATGAGATGGAAGGATGGTAACGTGATTCGTTGTAATTTCTAAGTTTTAGACTCAGACTATGCTTATGTTTCTATAGTTTTTTAAAAATTCATGCGTATTGCATGGTCATGGACTTGGATAACCTGTGCATGGCTTTCGGCTTTCCTCGAATGAGATTGCCAGGGCACTGGGATCGTTCGACCAAGGAGGAAATTGAGATGGGTATTATGGAATATTTTATTAAGAAGGATTGTGATCGACTATTAAAAATGGTAATACCACAATATCAATAATTTAGGGACCTTCGATAATTGGGTAACAATTCGTATATGGAGTGATCGTCGCCTTACCATTCAGATGTAGTCCTACATGGCTTGGAGTGCCAGTAACCTTTATATAGACAAGAGCGCACACCATGGAATGTCTAATACAAGGTCGACAAGTGTTTGCCTATTATTAGTTTAATGGTAGGTGTATCGGTTATGGGAAGAAGTCAGGATCAAGTGACTTGCTTTAGATTTGTATCACCGTGTTGCTTAGAGATTAAGTATAACATGCTTTCCTGGTTCCAAGAATAATATGCTTAATGCATGCTTTTATTATCGAATATAACATGCTTACATGTGTAAATGTTTTATGCTTTTAATATTTGCCATGAAACTAAGCCTAAAACAAAATAGAAAGATCACCTATATTTAGCTACATGCTTCACTAATTTACTTATTATCAGTTTAGGTGAGTGGGTTTCCCCATTCACCAGTATGCGATATGTGCTAATACCCCAACCCCCAGGAACGAAGCGACTTGGACGTATTGAGGCTGTTAGCCTAACGATTGTATCATATTTTTGAATATAGCTAATTGATTAAGTTTAACATAATGACATTTCTAATATTCATGTAATCACTATTATGTTGCTAATTAAACTTAGCATTGTCCTAATGTTCACTATATCATATTGCTATGCTTGTATCATACTGCATCATATTATTTTGTTCGTCTAACATGTACTTGCCGACAAGCAATAAGCATGATCAAGCCAGTACATAAGAAATGAAGAATTATTGATGGGCCAATGACGACGTTATACAAGAAAATTTCTCTGAACCGCCTAACGACCTATCCGGAGCCTCGCATCGGGGGTTCGGCCCGAGTTCGGCCCAAGTATTTTGAAAATCAGTTTCCACTAAATTTGCATCCAATGTTCGTTTGTGAGATTCAAGCATCCGAATTCTGCCCGAGTTCGGTCAGCATAAATACTATAAGTAGAGAAGGATTTTCATATTTCAAAATCACTCATTCATTTCTCTCTTTTCTATCTCTTTAAGTGTTTTCAACGATCCAAAGCTTTCAAATCAAGCCTATACCACTCTTAGCCAAAGCCAGTACAGTTCTGTTTGATTTAGAGTTTTGGTACTAAAGAGTTATATCAGAGGCATCATTCTAAAAATGTTCAAGTTTTCGAAATTACTTTATTGAGTCGGTCATACGCTCGTCACAAGTACGGTGTTGTAAAAGACTGCAAGCCATCATTTAGCTTGTGCCATAGTGGATTAACATCGAGCAAGAGTACTTGAGACTGTAGTAGTCCTCGAGGGAGACCAGTATACATCTTTGTTTACTGAGTTTGATTCGCTGATCTCTTACTTTACCGTATTTTATTCACTGTCATTTACCTGCCATAATATATAGCTGCTTAATTTTTAATTGGTGATTATTTTTAATTGGTGATTATTTAAGTTGAGGCTTCAATTTATCTATCTCTACCAATATCATCCACATAAAACAATAGATATATATAATTTTAGAAGCATGAAAAATCACTAAAGGCCCTCTCAGTCTGAACCGCATCAGGTCATGCAGCTAAGCAACTGCACACCAACCCACGACTTTCCATACGGCTCTTCATGTGGCTCCCCAAATGGTTCCTTCTTCCTTTGATGCATCGAGCACCTCGTACAAAGGCAGAAACAAAGGTCTGCACCACCCTAGTTACTACCTGTTAATGAAAGACAGCAGTACATCACCAAGTGTATACTCTCCTCATGCGGCTGTGCTCCCGAAAGTCCCCAAGTGGCGAAGACTTAATACGACATTACTCCTGAAAGTCCTCATGCAGCAGGAATCATGCAGCTAAAGCCTTAATGTGATAATATTCTAAAAGGTAGTTGTTCTTAAATCTTGGTATGTGCCTCAATCAATCGGGCCATCCAATTATACTGTTAAGGTAATTTAAATCCCGTATTAATAGCATGTGTGTTATTAACTGCCCCATTAAACCTAGAGGATCTCTTAAATCTCAGTATATGTCATGTGTCAAACAAATTGGGCATATAGTCTTTATGATTTGGTCTCCCATTTATGGAGTGTGCGTTGTAACCTCCATATTTTATGGAAACTCTTCCTAAACTATAGTATGAGCCATGTGTCACCCTTATCGGGTTATACGATTAGTAGATGTAATTGGTAAGTACATTATATCAACTTCCATAACTGTGCCGTCAGAATCTCTACAACGGATCTTTACCAATCAATGCCACGTGTCACCTTGACCGGGCTTCATGATTAATCAGCTATAGCAAATAGCTGTAACAATCAAGATTTCTTTGATCTCGCAGTTGATCATCCTTCATCATCGCCTCAAGGTGACTATAATAGGGGCGTACCCCCTTCCTCTAGACACACAGAGTGAAAAAAGACAGATAGACAGACATATAGAGAGATATAAAAGAGAGAGCATATCAAGGAGCAAGACCTTCGATAGTCGATCGTCAATGGAGTAAAGGAGTCACCACAGTACTCGATTTTTATTGTCACACTTTTCTAGATCTTATCTTGTACTACGAACCCTCATTTTTATGGTTCTGATTGTACTTTGTTTGTAATACAAAAAAACCAAAAGTAAATAAATATTTTTTCCCCTTTAATTTGTGATGGTAACAAATTTGGCTACTCTGCTGGGGACTTCCTTCTCCACCAATAAGAAAGCGGTGAAATAATCCAGTACCATAAATTTGGGATCATAACAGAAGATGTTGGTCGTTCGTGTCGACCAACAAGCCTTCGAAGATATGCTCTCTGTTGATTCAAATCCTTTACCTAGGCTAGCAAAGCCTAAGAAGACCCGTAAGTTCTAAGTGGCCAAGGTCGCTATGCCACCCATAAATTTGGTAGAAGATGCGCATTCGGTTTTTGTTAATAAAAACATGCATTAATCTCCTGTATGTCCGATCTCTTCTCCTACCTCCGTGTCAGGGAAGCATAAGGTCCAAGAATTAGGTTGCAGTAAAAGAAAATACTACGATGCTGGGAACCAAAAGGCTGATATCCTTTCGAAACCTTCACGATCGTGAGTCCTAGAGAGGACTAGTACCGACTCTCTGTCATCCACAGTTTTCGAATTAGGGGCATTTTTGTTATTTTCCAAGTTTTATAATTTTTGGGAATTTTATTTGATTTTATGGGATTTTTAGGGATTTGTTTGATTTAGTTTGAATTTTATCCAATTTGGACTTAAGTTGAAGACCCGGGTAGTCTGGACACTAGTGGAAACCACATACTAGCTGGGCTTGGCCCACATGCCATTCTAACTAGGCTAGAAACCAATAAACCATACTCCCATGGCTTAACTAGTCATTTAGAGGCTTAATTAGTCAATTAGAGTTAAACCAAACCCAAACCAAAGCAAACCGAGTCTAATGGGTTTGGAGGCCTAATGGGTCTCCACCCAAACCCATTAAGACCCCTCCATGGCCGGCCATGTATAGGCAAACCCCCTCTCTTTCCTTCACCACAAAGTAAACTCTCTCTCTCTCTCTCTCTCTCTTCATTTCATTCTTTTTGGAGCTCTCTCTTCTTCAAGAAGATCAACCATTTAGGTATGCACATTAAACCCTCATAAATTTCTCTTTTTCATTTATTCCTTCACAATAAATGTAGAGGAGATCATTCTCTACTTAATGACCATAGCTTTTATAGGTTTTCCTAAAACCTAGTTTAAGGATTTATTAGGGGTTTTAATTTTTAGAGAGAAATATATATATGTGTATATATATATTTCTATATGCGTGTGTGTGTATGTATTTATATATATAGATACGAGTGTGTGTGTGTGAGTGTCTATATATATATGTAGATGGGTATGTGTGTTTGTTAGTTTATATATATATATAGATATGGATGTGTGTGTGTGTGTGTGTGATTTTAGAGGAAGAGAATGAGAGTTTGGGAGAGAGGAATATAAGTAGAAGAAGAAGGAATAAGAAATAGCAGCAGCAGTAGGAAGTAGAGCAGCAGCAGCAGTAGGAAGTGGCAGCGGCAGCATAAGCCCAGTAGCAGCAGCTGCAGTTTAGGCATTAGGAGCAGCAGTGGTAAGAAGAATGAGACAGAGAATAAGAAGAATGAGACGGAGAATAAGGAGAAGGAGAAGGAGACGGAGAATAAAGAGAAAGAGAAGGAGAATGAGGAGAAAAAGAATAAGAAGAAAATAAGACGGAGAATAAGAAAAATGAGACGGAGAATAAGGAGAAGGAGAAGGAGAAGGAGATGGAGAATAAAGAGAAGGAGAAAGAGAATAAGAAGAAGGAGAATAAGAAGAAGAATAAGACGGAGAATAAGAAGAATGAGACGGAGAATAAGGAGAAGGAGAAGGAGACGGAGAATAAAGAGAAAGCGAAAGAGAATGAGGAGAAGGAGAATAAGAAGAAAATAAGACGGAGAATAAGAAGAATGAGACGGAGAATAAGGAGAAGGAGAAGGAGACGGAGAATAAAGAGAAGGAGAAGGAGAATGAGGAGAAGGAGAATAAGAAGAAGAATAAGACGGAGAATAAGAAGAATGAGACGGAGAATAAGGAGAAGGAGAAGGAGACGGAGAATAAAGAGAAGGAGAAGGAGAATGAGGAGAAGGAGAATAAGAAGAAGAATAAGTCGGAGAATAAGAAGAATGAGACGGAGAATAAGAATAAGGAGAAGGGAAGGAAATAAGAGAAGGAGAAGGAGAAGGGAATGAAGGAAATCAAATTAGAGAGGGTTTGTGAGTGAGTCAAATTTAGTAAAAGGGTAAATTTAAGATATTGGCCTACGACGAAGATATGGGTTTTGGAGTTCAATATGGACTTGGATATGGGTTGTAAGTGTTGGTAATGGTTAGAAATAGTCGCCTAGACCTAGTCTTGACCTTGGTTGACAACGGTTGACTTTTTAGACCAAAAGTCAACCATGGGTCAACACTTTACCCAATCTAGTCCCAAATTCCATTAGAGTTGAACAGTTGACCAAAAGTCAAGTGTTAGTCACCATTGCCTAAGTTGACCTAGAGTTGGCCTAGGGTTGACCAGAGTTGACCAGTTGACCAAAAGTCAATTGTAAGTCAACTATTGACATAAATCAGCCTAGTTTAATTTTGTTTGACTTGCATTGACCCAGTTTGACCTGGTTAGGCCTAATATGACTTAGGTTGACCCTGTACAATCTAGTTTGACGTGTCCTAACCTAGAATAACTTAATAGGATTTAATTTTATTTGACTTTACTTCCTAAACATAGTATTGATACAGTATTTCCACCTATAGGTCCTCGAGGCACTGTTCTTGGACTCAGTTGACATATTCCACCATATCACAGGCGAGTACATTCTCTGATAACTGTTTCCCAATTTATGATAACTGTTATAATTTATGTACTTAGTATAGATATGCTTATTCCTAACACGTGGTTCTCATGGATTGGTATTCCTGGATCTCGACGAGAGATGTTGCTCCTTGTTAGCTTGGGATGTATTGTGCAAGCTCCCTTGTAGCTCTTGCACAATATATGGTCACCGATTCTAGAGAAGACTTGCTCCCTTCTCATTAGAATCCCGTGCAGTGACGTGTCCTGTTTGGATCCATTCTACCAGTTGGGGGTAGGGGAGTAGTAGCGTATACCTGTGATCAAATCCATCCCGTATTCCCGAACAGTGTTAGTCATATACCGCAACTATGACTAGCCAGGCCAGTTCTTACAGGTGTCCAAGCCGGTCACAAGCTGAAACTACTACTCACACACATTGGATAGATGGCTTACCCTGATTTGTGTACATACCATGATCAGTTCTACTTTCCCATTCTAGCTCTATCTTTATAGCTTACCATGCCATGATACATATATGTACACTCCATGATTTTGTTGTATATGCTCTATTTAAAGTCTTATGGCTTTTATTCTATCTTGAGATCTGTTATGAGATATATGTACTCGTTTTATCCTGACCGGATATATTGACAAAATTTTAGGAGTAGTTGTGCCCTCAGTATTGGACTTCATGATATTGCTAGCTGAGGTGGATCTCACTATTCTTCTATGTGAGTTACCTGGTAGTCATCCTTAGTTAGTCTTGTTGTTCCTTCTTTATTTCCTGTCTTATGATCATTGTAGATTCTAGTTGTTCTAGTGATATTGTTATTATTTCTTGTCTTATCTTCTATAGTTTTCGTGATGTGACATTAGTATATTTCTGGTTATGAATTATTAGATGTTATAGTTAGTTTAGTATACTTGACAGCGCTCTACCGCCGATACTGCGGCGTAGGCTGGGCGTGGCCCACGTATTCGTACCCGTATATCCGGGTGCGAGTCGTGACACATTTTTAGTGGTGGCCCATGCAGGTCTGTCTTTGCAATTAATGCGAAGTCGTGGTAGTACTTGAGTTTATCTGTACTACTGCGAGCCTGCCCTAGGATTAAGGTTGAGTAATAGAATATTTTAGGATTTGGTACTCAGTCACATATTAGGAACTCTTGATAGATTCTAGGGATGACCCTGGGAATCTTATTTTGAAGGCTTCCAAATCTTTTTCTACTTGTTTCCATTCGTCCTGATTTCTGAAATATCTGTCTGTATCAAACTTTATTTCTTCTTGGGATGAGTTTGTGGACCCCAGAGGGAAGGTATAAGTTGGACTTATATATTTTCTAGGTTGTGACGAGAGTATGATTTGCCAGTCTCATATCAAGTTGGGATTGTTTTAGATTATATTTCAATGATTTTCTTTTATCTTGACCTAGATAGTACCTTTGGACATCTTCAGAGAATTTCCTTCTAAAACCTATCTCGGAATCTGTTTTCGTTAGTTTTTATCTACTTATCCTTGATTCGTTGTTGAAAATTTTGAATCTTGATATTCGTTCATTGTTGACTTCGATTTTGACTTTGTTTGATAAGTTTTTAAGAATTGAGTTAAGATATCCTGATAAACATATTTTGGACGAGGATGATGAGAACAGTAAGTGTCTACTTTATTTATGGAGTTTAGAATTCATCGCAGTCATATTAGCTAGCGAGACAAGGACATGGAGCCCAATTTGGATATACTATCCTAGTTATGTCATTTAGATTCTCTTGCAGCCATACCGGTTGGCGTGGTAAGGAATCTAGATGACATGATTATAGGATGTATACCATAGTTATGGACTTCATTGTTTATTACCGCTATGCTTACTGGCGTGGCGAGAATTCTGGCAACATGATTTGGGATAGACGTATATGGTTATCAGATCGTATCTTAAATTGATTCACTTGTTTTAACCTATTGGACAAGAGCAGTTCCTACTATTACTTCTGTTTTCCTATTCTTCTCTTCCTCATCGCATGATGATTTCCTCATCTTACCCTTACTTTCTCTGTCTTGATCAATTATGTCTTGGTTCCACCAATTACCTATCTCGTATCTACTTCTGTCAGCCATACTTTGAAAACCTTGAAAATTTTAGAATTTTTATATCTTTTATCTTGAGAGAAATCGAGGAAGTATCGTAATCATTCATCTCGGAGTAGACATTGTTGGTAGTAGTCGAAGCAGAGCGAGATGATTACCCCGGCTTCCTCCTATGATCCCATATTCTGGTTTCTATGATAACATAAGCAATTCAATTCTACATCCTTGATTTGTTTATTATATTTTGATATCGTAAGATTGATCCTCTCTGATTGACCAATCGATTCTGGTTGTCTAGTTTATCGTGCCAAAGAGTCTTGATTGTTGATTGAACTTAAATGGTTTCGAATTCCATTGTGATATGATTTCCTTCTTAGATGCTCGTGTCCAGACTTCGTTGATTTTGTTCTCCATCTTGCCCAAATTCTGATTTACTCAAAACTAGATCAATTTAAATCGCGCTAAGGCTAAATTGTTTATTTTTTTATCGTGATTGGACAATGCTATCATCACTCGTGCTTTAAACTTTCGATTCAATTCTGGCAAATGACTAAATTCTATTCCAATCACGATTAGGCTTCATACTATCCTTGATTATGCCGGAGTCTCATATTGGTCATGCCTAAACCGTTATACTTTTGACCAAGGTTGAGCTGACCGTATCTATGATCATATTGAGATTCAATTTTGAGCATGTTTGGATTTTGAAACACTCGTGCCTATACTCTTTCCGACTTTGATTTCATTTTCTGATTGTATCTGAAATTTCCTTGTGCTTAATCATGCCTAGATGATCTAGCGTGACTAAGGCAACTTGGAGTTCCTTGATCGTAATTTTAACGATCATAACTATGCATATCATCTTGCTTCTAAATTGTGCTTTTCAGACCTTGATTTTGAATTCATGATTTATTCGTCATTCACAACTGAACTTGGATCTTGATCGTGCTTATGTGACCTATAATCTGATTTCTATCAATTCTATCTCTCAATCGTGCTACACTCAAATTTTTCTCTCTATTTGCTTCTCTTAGCCTTGTTTTAGATTATGACTATCCGACTTTGATTTTCATGATCTTGATAATCTTAACCCTAAATCTAATTTCATCGAGCTGAAATCCTGTTAATCAAATTTTTGACTTGATTGTAATCGGATGAAGCTCAAGTTTTGATTTCGTTGTCGTACCTCTATCGTGCCAAGTGAACTTAGACTATTTCCAATTTTAATCACGTTCGAACTTGGATCGTATTTCATGATTTTATTAATCATACTCTTTAATCTTTGATCGGGCCTATAAGACCTTGACTTCGATTTTGTTTGTGTCTAAAATTTCATCTCAACCATGCCAAACCTTGTTTTGGTCATGGTTAGCTTTTCATCTTGATCGGGCCTGTGCGACTTTCGGGTTGATTTCCATCAACCTAAGTCCTACAAATCACCCCGTACTTGAACTTCATTTATATCATCGATTATCCTTATCGTCTCTTAAATCGTGCCCCAATGACTTGACTTATTTTGAAATCATGCACATATGATTTTGTTCGTATCATGATTCTTTCGTGCCAAATCCCTCATCGTGCCTGAACAATTTTGAATTGATTTTCTTGATCGTACAAAACTCGTCATTCTTGGATCGTGCCTAAAATATTGCTTAAATCTTCTATCATGTTTTAACCCCACTACCAACCTTCAATTTCGAGGACATATTTTTTTAAGAAGGGTAGATTTGTCACCTCCAGTTTCCGAATTAGGGATATTTTTGTCATTTTCTAAGTTTTATAATTTTTGGGAATTTTATTTGATTTTATGGGATTTTTAGGGATTTGTTTGATTTAGTTTGAATTTTATCCAATTTGGACTTAAGTTGGAGACCCGGATAGTCTGGACACTAGTGGGACCCATATACTAGCTGGGCTTGGCCCACATGCCATCCTAACTAGGCTAGAAACCAATAAACCATACTCCCATGGCTTAATTAGTCATTTAGAGGCTTAATTAGTCAATTAGAGTTAAACCAAACCCAAACCAAAGCAAACCGAGTCTAATGGGTTTGGAGGCCTAATTGGTCTCCACCCAAACCTATTAAGAGCCCCCCTGGCTGGCCATGTATAGGCAAACCCCCTCTCTTTCCTTTACCACAAAGTAAACTCTCTCTCTCTCTCTCTCTCTTTATTTCATTCTTTTTGGAGCTCTCTCTTCTTCAAGAAGATCAACCATTTAGGTATGCACATTAAACCCTCATAAATTCCTCTTTATCATTTATTCCTTCACAATAAATTTAGAGGAGATCATTCTCTACTTAATGACCATAGCTTTTATAGGTTTTCCTAAAACCTAGTTTAAAGATTTATTAGGGATTTTTCTTTTTAGAGAGAAATATATATATGTGTATATATATATTTCTATATGCGTGTGTGTGTATGTATTTATATATATAGATATGAGTGTGTGTGTGAGTGTCTATATATATATATATATATATATATATATATATATATATATATATATGTAGATGGGTATGTTTGTTTGTGAGTTTATATATATATATATATATATATGGATGTGTGTGTGTGTGATTTTAGAGGAAGAGAATGAGAGTTTGGGAGAGAGGAATAGAAGTAGAAGAAGAAGGAATAAGAAATAGCAGCAGTAGGAAGTAGAGCAACAGCAGCAGTAGGAAGTGGCAGCAGCAGCATAAGCCCAGTAGCAGCAGCAGCAGTTTAGGCATTAGGAGCATCAGTGGTAAGAAGAATGAGACGGAGAATAAGAAGAATGAGACGGAGAATAAAGAGAAGGAGAAGGAGACGGAGAATAAAGAGAAGGAGAAGGAGAATGAGGAGAAGGAGAATGAGGAGAAGGAGAATAAGAAAAAAATAAGACGAAGAATAAGAAGAATGAGACGGAGAATAAGGAAAAGGAGAAGGAAACGGAGAATAAAAAGAAGGAGAAGGAGAATGAGGAGAAGGAGAATAAGAAGAAGAATAAGATGGAGAATAAGAAGAATGAGACGGAGAATAAGGAGAAGGAGAAGGAGACGGAGAATAAAGAGAAGGAGAAGGAGAATAAGAAGAAAATAAGACGGAGAATAAGAAGAATGAGACGAAGAATAAGGAGAAGAAGAAGGAGACGGCGAATAAAGAGAAGGAGAAGGAGAATGAGGAGAAGGAGAAAAAGAAGAAGAATAAGACGGAGAATAAGAAGAATGAGACGGAGAATAAGGAGAAGGAGACGGAGAATAAAAAGAAGGAGAATGAGAAGAAGGAGAATAAAAAGAAGAACAAGACGGAGAATAAGAAGAATGAGACGGAGAATAAGAATAAGGAGAAGGGAAGGAAATAAGAGAAGGAGAAGGAGAAGGGAATGAAGGAAATCAAATTAGAGGGGGTTTGTGAGTGAGTCGAATTTAGTAAAAGGGTAAATTTAAGATATTGGCCTACGGCCAAGATATGGGTTTCGGAGTTCAAGATGGACTTAGATATGGGTTGTAAGGGTTGGTAATGGTTAGAAATAGTCGCCTAGACCTAGTCTTGACCTTGGTTGACCACGGTTGACCTTTTAGACCAAAAGTCAACCATGGGTCAACACTTTACCCAATCTAGTCCCAAATTCCATTAGAGTTGAACAGTTGACCAAAAGTCAAGTGTTAGTCACCATTGACCTAAGTTGACCTAAAGTTGGCCTAGGGTTGACCAGAGTTGACCAGTTGACCAAAAGTCAAATGTAAGTCAACTGTTGACTTAAATCAGCCTAGTTTAATTTTGTTTGACTTGCATTGACCCAGTTTGACCTGGTTAGGCCTAATATGACTTAGGTTGACCCTGTACATTCTAGTTTGACGTGTCCTGACCTAGAATGACTTAATAGGATTTAATTTGATTTGACTTTACTTCTTAAACATAGTATTGATACAGTATTTTCACCTATAGAACCTCGAGACACTGTTCTTGGACTCAGTTGACATATTCCACCATATCACAGGCGAGTACATTCTCTGATAACTGTTTCCCAATTTATGATAACTGTTATAATTCATGTACATTGTGTAGATATGCTTATTCCTGACACGTCATTCTCACGGATTGGTATTCCTGGATCTCGACGAGAGATGTTGCTCCTTGTTAGCTTGGGATATATTGTGCAAGCTCCCTTGTAGCTCTTGTGCAATATATGGTCACCGATTCTAGAGAAGACTTGCTCCCTTCTCATTAGAATCCCGTGCAGTGACGTATCCTGTTTGGATCCATTCTACCAATTGGGGGTGGAAGAGTAGTAGCGTATGCCTGTGATCAAATCCATCCTGCATTCCCGAACAGTATTAGTCATATACCGCACTTATGACTAGCCAGGCCAGTTCTTACAGGTGCCCAAGCCGGTCACAAGCTGAAACTACTACTCACACATATTGGATAGATAGCTTACCCTGATTTGTGTGTATACCATGATCAGTTCTACTTTCCTGTTCTAGCTCTATCTTTACAGCTTACCATGCCATGATACATAAATGTACACTCCATGATTTTATTGTATATGCTTTATTCACAGTCTTATGGCTTTTATTCTATCTTGAGATCTGTTATGAGATATATGTACTCGTTCCATCCTGACCGGATATGTTGACAAAATTTTAGGAGTAGTTGTGCCCTCAGTATTGGACTTCATGATGTTGCTAGCTGAGGTGGATCTCACTATTCTTCTATGTGAGTTGCCTGGTAGTCATCCTAGTTAGTCTTGTTGTTCCTTCTTTGTTTCCTGTCTTATGATCATTATAGATTCTAGTTGTTCTAGTGATATTGTTATTATTTCTTGTCTTATCTTCCTTAGTTTTCGTGATGTGACATGAGTACATTTCTAGTTATGAATCATTAGATGTTATAGTTAGTTTAGTATACTTGACAGCGCTCTACCGCCGATACTGCGTCGTAGGCTGGGCGTAGCCCACGTATTCGTACCCGTATATCCGGGTGCGGGTCGTGACACTATCCAATCTCGTGCCATCAGCAGAAGGCATAAGGACACGTCGTGTCTAAATTAAGCTACACAAAGCCTCTAGTGGATGGTGACGACAGAGATTCTATACCGGTCCTCCTTGATGAAGGAGCACAAAGAAAGAAAAGGGAAAGTCGGTCTACCGCAGCATCTCCCATAACCATCCTTTTGGGTATGGTATGGACTCTCTATACTATGCATCAGTAAGCATCAGTCTGAAAAAAATCTAAGACAGTATGAGCTGGACGGACTCCGATAAATATCCTTCCTGTGAACTGTTAACATGCGTCATTGATAGTAACACACACTTCTGACTGGAAGCTATAGAAGGAAGACTCACGAAGCTGACCTAGTCGTGCGCATGAGATGGGCTAGACCCTAAAAACTTTATCTGTGTGCCTATACGTTCGGTCCACCAGATCGCATACGGAAGATGTAAAGGTAAACTTTTCCTCGACTGACCTATGCAAGGTGATAAACCCTAAGGCAAGTTGTCACGATCCGCACCCGCTTTTTGGGATGCGAGTGCGTGCACAAGACAGCTACGTATCAAGCAGACTCTAGCCCAACTCGAATACGTATACGCTGTCCAGAATAGGGTATTATGTATAATATGGTAAGTTAAACTATATCTCAATCCACAAGAAGAATAAAAAACAAGAATAAATATTATGGTTCATGGTCTGCAGTCCACTAGCACATATGTCTGATTAGACTCCAAAGAAATAACATGAGTTTATAAAACTATGATAACAATTAGAGTGCAAATAATGGATGTAAATATGTAATCACGAAAGATACCTGAGTCTGAAGTAATCAACTACCATCAAGATCAGCTAACTAACTCCATGCAATCAACTACCTGAAGAGATCATCAAGTCCTTAAGAAACTAGCAAGATACATAAAACAAGCATATCTAATAGTATATCATCTATAAAAAAACCCAGGATATAAACAGAAAGGGACTAAGCAACTATAAAACATAAATTTGAGAACAACTACGCATAAATAAACTGCTGAAAAAAAAATAAGTGAATACATGTCAAGAGATCGACGGATAACCAAACCCTCGCCCCTAGTGTGGACTCGCAGGTTTGGAAAAAAATTACTAACCCTCGTCCCTAGTGTGGGCTCGCAAGTTAGTTCAAGGCAATCACACTCGCCCCTAGTGTGGACTCGCAGGTGATTTCAAATAGTCAACCCTCGCCCCTAGTATGGACTCGTAGGTTGAGAATAAACAAAAATGGGAATAACATATCAGTTATGACGTACTCGTCCTACAACACGATACGACTCAGTCAAGGTATATATGAAAACAAATCTGGTATGAACTACAATATCGAACCATGAACAATAACGATATGAACGAGACAACTAAACTAATATGCATAATATAAAGGAACACATATCACCAATCAACGAAATAAACTAGTAATGACTTGTCACCAAGAAGAAGAATATAAGCATGTATATAACTGTAAATAAAGGCAAGGTATACTTTTCTGGTGATAGCATGTAGAACCAACATTATTCAGTCAAACGACGAGCCACAAAAGTCAAACTCTCACAACAGTCTCCGGAGGCTGAAACAGATATTACCAACGTGTTAAGAATAGTCAAATTAGCTAAGATACCCTACCCATAAGTTAAATTTTGGACACAAAGGTAAAATAGTAATTTTGGGTCAAAATGATGCCCGCCGTTTGACCCGCTTTGTACCGAAATACGTGCTAGTATCTACAGTCTCTAAAGTCAACAAACTATATATCTACGAGTTCGGTTTGATGATATGAACCCAACCGTATATCCAACGTTGAATTTCTGTGGACCATGCACAAATTTGCCCGTCGGATCGGGTCGCAGGCCCGCCAAAACAACGTTTCGGTCAACCTTCTCAGAATCGGACCAAACTAGGCATACAGGACCAAAAAATGACATGATCGTGTTGGCACAAGTTTCGTCTTGAGATGACAAAGGTACATGACGTAATTGGCTCGTTTGCAAATAGATCGATACGGGGTATCTCGACGGATACGCCTCAATTTTGTCACGAACATACAACAAAATTGAGTTTCTTCGAATTCTACACGTCGACAACGTCCATATGCGTCTTTTGATGCTCATGGGTTGTGACCACGTTGCCTAGTTTGTCGGGGTGCACGTCATATTGGTGGAAATTCTAGTTTTCTAAACTGTTTTACTATGGTTTTTCTTGATTTTTGTGATCGAACAACACGATGCACAAGGAATCAATTTGAAAGTTACAAAAAGGGTTTTGCAGCCCTAGATGTTGGCTACAAGGGTGTTCAATTAGGTTTCCTAAATAGTTATCATGTTGACTAGAATTTATCAAGAAATAGAGGTTCGTGGACTGTCCATAAACTATTTTTGAAACAGTTTTTTATCGACTTGGCATCGAATTTCTGGATTGATGCTTGACCATATATGAATCTATTTATTGGGATCTCTAGAGGGTCGTATAGGACTTATATAGGAGTTTACAAAATGGAAATTGATCAATTAACTAGGGTAAAATTTGGTTACGAAGGAGAGTACCTCTCTGTGTTTCAAAACGGAGTCTACTCAGTGGTGCTCAGGGGCAGGTGTGGCGGCACTCTGGCACTTGTGTTGCGATCTCAGGTGGTCAAAAAGGGTTGTAGGGGCATCATGGTTCTTTAAAAGTTGATAGAGACAATTAATAGCATGGTTTTGGGTTGCGGATGAAAAAAAAGGGTTTTCAAGTATTTCATTTACACTCGATCTCAAATCTGGATCCCCATCTGTTAATCAGGTTTTTAGGTTAATCTATAGTGATTCTAGTATGTATTTAGGTGAATCAATTTGAAGAGATTTGGCCGACATTTTTGAACAGATCTTCTTAATCCGTCCCTGGGCTTGAGTTCCCGTTTCTATGCCTATTGGGGTCGGGTTCACAGTAAGGAAAGCACCTCGCGAGAACTCAACCTCTCACGAGAAACTGGTTTATATGCATTTATATGTAATCCTATATTTAGACATATCTAGAATGATATATATATGCACAAGAAATATTTTAAAATATATAATCAAATAGTTGCAACATATACAAAATCTTTTATACATGAAACTCTATTTATGTACCTATACATCCAACTTATACGTATTTCTATAATAATAATAACAATACATATTCTTTTAGTTACATTTTTTTTAGTTATATATACATATAACCTAATATATACTATCATGCGTTTTCTATGCACATGTATTTCTAGCCTATTTTTCCAAAACTAAAGGTATATTTAGTAACTTATCATATTTCCAAAAAAAAATCCCATCAGTATCAATATGTTGATATTACATATATATGTGCAAGACAATTATTTAGAGAAATATTTACTAGGCCATTTAGAATAAGGTACGAAGTATATACTCAAAATATATATCGACATGGGCACCTCTGGACGCAGTACATGCTTACATGGGCTTAGGTCGGGGTCGGGTCAGGACCGAACTAAATTGGTACAACCGGGTCTTCTAAAAGTTTAAATCACAACTTTGCCTGGTTTTCCTAGTTAGAACACACATATGGCTCGACCTTTCCTACCACGGCTAAAACATTAGTCAAAGCACGCAACTGCACTATCCGTGCCATGATTTCTAGTCATCTGGCACTCCAAACCTTAACCATAACTAAGACCTTCTATAATAATAATTAACTAATTAAAATATTTATAAAATTCCAAATTTTCTATTTAATTCAAATAAATAATAAAAAAATATTCTAAAAATTCAGGAAGAAGGATTACAAATCTACCCACCTTAAAAGAATTTCGTTCTCGAAATTTCATCTCTTCCAAAGACGAATTTCTCAAAGTTTAAAATTTAGACTCCTTAAAAATTAAACTCTTCGAAAATTTAAAATTTAACTCCAATCATAATATTCTCAAAATTATAAAATTTATTACTAACTTATTCCTCAAATAACCTTTAAACCTTGGAGAACTTCTCTCTAGCCTAGATCTAACCATTGTATATTCCGAACACAAGAGTATATAAAAAAAACTTCCTCAAAGTCTAAAATCAAAATACACATCTCCTCAATTTTTTTGTATATACAACTTACAAAATCTACTACTATATATTTTTTTTTTCCAATTTTTCCTCCATTTATCATAATCTAATATCACAAAAAATTTACCTTAACTTTCTACCCACCTTTGATCATCCTACTCATCGAAGACGCTCATAAGATTTCATATTCCAAGAAATAAGTTGCTATCGTTCATAACAATGAATTACTAATTTATACCAATACCTTTGATCATCCTACTCATCGAAGATGCTCAGAAGATTTCATATTCCAAGAAATAAGTTGCTATCGTTCATAAAATTAAAATACTAATTTATACCAATGCCTTATAACATCCATCATACTCCTTATCCATACTAACCCCCCTTTTTATATATAAAATAAGCAACTAATAATACAATGTACTGAAGGAATATTCACCCATTTTTTGTTCATCTAATATTGGTTATCCTTAGAATACTTCTAATACAACTATGTACCCCTAGTTTATAGCATATCTATCATTCTCTTACCTACCTACAAAGGCATATATAAAACAAGTAATAACAAGCAACTAATTATAACATAATATACCAAAGTGATATTTATTTTTAATAATTTCTAACTTATACCAAGCACGAGCATTATCTCTCCGAAATAGGGGAGACGACAAACAATGATAGTGATGTCAAGAGAAAAAACGAGTATAACTGCGAAGGCCAGGTGAGATAATTGAATTAAAAGAGGAATTTGTACTCTGTTGTGGATTGAGATCCTATATTGGTTTATTCCTATTGGCAGGCTCTTATCAGTACAGTTACGTAACCGATACGATATGCTCAACCTACATGGGCTACCAAAAAAACTTATCTTGACCCACACCCGTTTTTTGGGATACGAGTGCGTGCGTAAGCTAGCTACGTATCATGTGAACTCCAGACCAACTCGAATACGTATACGATGTCCAAAATAGGATATCATGTCAAATATGGTAAGTTAAACTATATATCAATCCAAAAGAAGAATATAAAATAAGAATGAATATTATGGTTCATGGTCAGCAGCCCACTAGCATATATATCCGATTAGACTCCAAAGAAATAACATGAGTCTATAAAACTAGGCTAATAAGCAGACTACAAATAACGGATGTAAATATATAATCACGAAAGATACCTGAGTCTGAAGTAATCAACTACCATCATGATCAGCTAACTAACTCCGTGCAATCAACTACCTAAAGAGATCATCAGGTCCTCAGGGGACTAGTAAGATACATAAAACATGCCTAGCTAACAGTATATCATGCATAGAAAAACCAGGATATAAACCGGATGGGACTAAGCAACTATGAAACATGAATTTGAGAACAACTACGCATAAATGAACTGCTGGAAGAAAACAAGTGAACACATGTCAAGAGATCAACGGATAACCAAACCCATGCCCCTATTTTAGACGTGCAGGTATGGAACAAATCATTAACCCTCGCCCCTAGTGTGGACTCGCAGGTTAGTTCAAGGCAATCACCCTCGTCCCTAGTGTGGACTCGCAGGTAATTTCAAGCAGTCAACCCTCGCCCCTAGTGTGGACTCGTAGGTTGAGAATAAAAGAAAATAGGAATATCAGTTTAGTTATGACGCACTCATCCTACGATGTGATACGACTCAATCAAGGTACATGTGCGAACAAATCCGGTATGAACTACAATATCGAACCATGAACAATGACGATACGAACGAGACAACTAAACTAATATGCATAATATGAAGGAACACATATCACCAATCAACGAAATAAACTAGTAATGAAATGTAACCAAGAAGAAGGAAATAAGCATGTATATAATTGTAAAGAAAGGCAAGGTATACTTGTCTGGTGATAGCACGTAGAACCAACATTATCCGGTCAATCGACGAGCCATAAAAGTCAAACTCTCACAACAGTCTCCGGGGGCTGAAACAGATATGATCAACATGTTTAGAATAGTTAAATTAGCTAGGATAGCCTACCCATAAGTCTAATTTTGGACACAGGGGTAAAACTATAATTTTGGATCAAAATGATATCCGCCGTTGTAACCGCTTTGCACCGAAAAGCGTGCCAGCATCTATGTTCTCTAAAGTCATCAAACTATATTTTTATGGGTCTGGTTTGACGATATGAACCCAACACTATGTCCAAAGTTAGATTCCGGTAGGCCGTGCACAAATTTGCCCATCAGATCGGGTCGCGGTCCTACCAGAACAGCGTTCTGATCGACCTTCTCAGAATCGGACCAAACTTGGCATACATGACCAAAAAAATAACACGGTCTTGTTGGCATAAGTTTCGTCTTGAGATGACGAATATGTACGAAGTAATTAGCTAGTTTATAAATAGTCCAATACGTAGACTGTCCGTAAACTGTTTCTTGAAACAGTTTTCTATCGAGTTGGCATCGGTTTTTCGGATTGATGGCTTGACCATATATGAATCTATTTGATGGGATCTCTGTAGGGTCGTATAGGGCTTCTGTAAGAGTTTACGAAATTGAAATTAATCAATTAACTAGTTTGAAATTTGGTTATGAAGGGGAGTACCTCTCGGTATTTCAAAACTGAGTCTACTCTGTTTGTAGTGGTCAGGGACAGGTGCGGTAGAGCTTCGACGCTTATGTGGTGATCTCAGGTGGTCGCTAAGGGTTGTAGGGTCCTCTTGGTTCTTCGAAAGTCGATAGAGACGATTAAGAGCTTTGGTTTAAGGTTGCAGACAAAAAATAGGGTTTTCTAGTGTTTTATTTACACTTGATCTCAAATCTGGAAATCCATATGATTTAATCAGGTTTTTAGGTTAATCTATAGTGATTCCAATATAGATTTAGGTGAATTAGTTTGAGGAGATTTGGCCGAGATTTTTGAACAGATCTTCTTAATCCGACCCTGGGCTTTAGTTCCCGTTTCTATGCCTATGGGGGTCGGGTTCACACTGAGGAAAGCATCTCGCGAGAACTCAACCTCTCGCGAGAAATTGGTTTATATGCATTTATATGTATTCCTCTATTAAGACATATCTAGAATGAGATATATATGTTTTATATATATATATATATATTTTATATATATATATATATATATAATATATATATATATATATATATATATATATATATATTTGAAAAACCCCCTCATTTTATTAATCAAGGCTCAAAATGCCGAAGCCTGACCATGTATACAAGGCACAAAAAGACAAAGCCCATATAAGTATACCACCAAAAGGAACTAAGAGGGGGAGAGACAACTCGACCACCAAGAGCTAGGGGTGGATCGAGGACCAGAATGCTCTCGTACTGTGGGAGCATAGGGTGCTCCGTTTACGGCATTGGCGGAAGACTTCTCGGATGAGCTGGTCGGCTGAGTATTGGAGCCCTTCGTATCTCGCCTTGTTCTGGTTCTTCCAAATCGCCCACGTGGCGGCCGTTGCGACGATTTGGTGGCCGTAGGAGTCGGAACCCCAGGAGGTCGCCAGATCGTGGAAGCGTCGACCACCCGGAACAATCTTGTAGAGCTGGTTAAGGGTCCTCCAGATACTGCCTGGTAGGCTCCCTTGACAGAAGATGTGGTCAATGGTCGCCATCTGACGGTCGGAGCAGCAAGTGCAGGCTGATACTAAGCTAATCCCAATGGTGTTGAGGATCTCGTCAGTAGGCAGTTTCTTTTTATTGACTCTCCACATGAGGAAAGACCACTTCCTAGGGATGCAGGTATGCCAAAAGCGCTCTAAGGTAAGATGCGGCTGCCCGATCCCTCGGACAGCAATTCTCGCTGACCTCACCGAGAATGCTCTGGAGGCCTCGAGCGTCCATCTCAGCGCGTCGACATCGTGACCGATTCTCAAACCGTTCAGGCATATGCTTTCTATCGTTTCGTTACCTGACCATTCGTGAATCTTGTCCCAGTTCCAGTCGTTAGTACTGGAGCTCCACAAGTCTCTGATCCTACTATCTCTGGGAGTCACTGTGAGGTACGGGATCAAGCTGTCCCCGATCCATCTCTCTAGAAAAGGATTCGAATCGCCGACCCCCAGGTGTAGTTTCATCGCAGGCTCGGCAAGGTCACGTCTGATAAGGATACGACGCCAAGCCGCTGAAGATCTGCTGTTGGCTACGGCCGCGGAGGGGTGGATGTGCTTGAAGTACCTGGCCGTCATAAACCTGGTCCATAAGTTCTCGCTCGAGCGGAGCTTCCACCACAATTTCATTGAGAAAGCTTTAACGATGTGAGTGAGTTTGGTAAATCCTGTAGAAGCATGGAAAATATTGCTTTTAGTCCCACATCGGAAAGGAGAAAAAGAAAAGGCTCACTCCATTCTATAAATAGAGCCCCCTTGCCTCCTTTGAAAAGGGCACCAACTTCTCTTCCCTCCTTCCAAACTTGGACTCTTTCTGTTACGCACCTTCGGGTGCTAAGTCGAAGAAGTCTAGGGCAGTGCGGGCTCGTCGAGCTCAGTCAGCTGTCCCAACCTCTGACCATCAAGAGCGTCCCGCTAAGCGGGCCTCTGATGGAAAGTTGTACAAAAACGCCCGTGTCCAGCCCCCGGCGGCAAACGGACAGGGTGGTTCTCGAGAGTCTCCCAACAAAGATCGAAGGCAAGTAATTTTACTAGACCCACATCAGGGAGCAAACATGATACCTATGCACTCGTGTGCTCGAGATACCCGGGCCCACAAAGCGAGTGCACAGGTTGATCGAGACATTTCTTATGCGAGTCATGAGACGTCCTTCATGCGGCTCAGTCATGAGACATTCCTCATGCGGCTCGGTCATGAGACGTCCTTCATGCGGCTCGGCTATGAGACATCTCTCATGCAGCTCGGTCATAGGACACTCTCCATGCGGCTCGGTCATGGGATATTCCTCATGCGGCTCGGTCATGAGACGTCCTTCATGCGGCTCGGTCATGAAATATTCTTCATGCGGCACAGAACCCAGAAAGCTTCATGCGGCTCAAAATCCCTGGGAGCTTCATGCGGCCCAGATTCAACATGCGACTCAAAAGCTCGAAGATCCTTATGCGGTTCAGTTGGGGGTTCACCCTTATGTGGCTACCATCCTCCATGCGACCGCTACTCTCATACGGCTCGGATCATGGGGACCATCTCCATGCAGCTCAAATGCTGAGAGGCCACGCCCATGCAGCCTTGATACGTGGCCAGTCTCATGCGGTTCAATTGGAAACCACCCTCATGCGGCTCAGATTTTAGAGGCCACACTTATGTGGCTGCCACCTTTATGCGGTTCAAATCCTGAGAAGCCACCCTCATGCGGCTCTGTCAAGACACCCTGTCCCTGTGGCTCGCGGTTAAGACACGTGCAGAAGATCAGTTCCCTCCGGCGTCTCTATGCCTCACAGCACAATGATGGTTGGACACGTGACGTCAAATCAATCAAGAGTCATCAACAAATTCCAATAACCTCATTTAGTGCAATCATCATAATTACCCGAATCAAAGCAGATTTATTGCAATTGCGACACGTGGCAGGAGACCCGAGCTTCCAAAGATTCATGACAATCAACATGAGATACCCGTACGGATTTGACACAATCAGCATTAATTGGCCAGATTTACTGCAATCAAGATTAGTGGTCCAGATTAATTGCCAACAAAATAGGATCAAGGAAAATGGCAATTAAATCCCCAAGCTGCCAACTTTTTAGGATAATTATTGCAAACCCTAATGATGACACCCTACTCCTATAAATAGCAAGGTGTCATTCCCTTGTAAGAGGGCAGATCTCAGATCCCCGATCCAAAACCAGAAAAAAAAATATAGCAAGGTGTCATTCCCTTGCGAAAGAGATCCTCTCCACCCGGCTGGACACACAGAGAGACAAAGGCGCGCACAGAAGAGTCTTCCCATCTTGAGAGCAGTTCTTCACCGGAGCCAAGGCTACGTCTGATCGTCCAAGGAGTAAAGCAGAGCGGCCGTCGCTTTCTCGAGCCTCTATCGTCACCCCCCAGAATCAAAAATAAACAATCGTACTTAGACTGCTGTACCTAGGTTTTCGTCCCTAGGCTTTCTTTGTACGAGCGAGTTTGTATTGTAAGTCTAAGTTCAGTCCTCCTATATAATTATTCTGTACTTTTACAATCAATGGCAAACACGATGGCGACTCTGCTGGGGACTAACTTCTCCACGGCTGAGGAGTTGGTGACGCAATCAAATGCAGCCAAACTTGGCTCCACTCAACAAATGTTGGTCGCCCGGTTCGACCAACAAGCGTTTGAAGAAATGCTCTCCGACGGGAGCGCTGGCCCTGTCCAGCGGCGAGCCCGCACGAAGAAGGCCCGCAGGGAGTGGAGATCCAAAAATTTCGCTCCTCCTCAAGCTTTCGAAGAAGTACTCTCTGTTGCCCGAGACAACGGAGAAGTCTCGCCTGCGGCTCCACTTCAGATCACAGAAGACTCTGCTGTCCCCAAGTCTGGTAGAAGAAAATACTATGATGCCGAACTTGTAGGGGCAAAGAGGAACTCTGTGCAATCCAAGCCGTATAAGGGCGCCAGCCGCATGAAGGCTCATGCGGCCGCAACTGTCAGCCGCATGTAGAAAGCCCATGCGGCCAGAACTTCCAGCCGCATGCAGACAGCCTGCACGACCATGACTTTCAGCCGCATACAGAAAGCCCATGCGGTCAGAACTTCCAGCCGCATGTAGACAGCCCGCACGGCCATGACTTTCAGCCGCATGCAGAAAGCCCATGCGGTCAGAAATTCCAGCCGCATGCAGACAGCCTGCACGGCCACGACTCCTAGCCGTATACAGAAAGGTCATGCGGCCACGCATATCCGCCGCATGCAGACAGCCTGCACGGCCACCGATACCAGCCGCATACTATATACTCCATGCGGCTCACGGTCAGTCTTTGACCGTCACTCATACGGTCCTGACCACGAAGTCTCTCTTGAGCATATGCCAGACTCTGTTGTGACCAGCTTGGACTCTTCCTACAACGCACTCACTGGTACTAGAAGGAAGAAGTCTCGGGCAGCGCGGGCTCGACGAGCTTAGTCGGCTATCCCAACTTCTGACTACCAGGGCATCCCGATGACTATTACTCGGGCCCCTGATGGGAAGTTATACAGAACTACCCGTATCCAGCCCCTGGCGGCCAATGAACGGGATAGTTTTCAAGAATCTCCTAACAAGGATCATAGGCAAGTACTCACGCCACCCCCACATCAGGGAGCAGGCAGGAGGATAATGCACTCATCAGCCCACAAAGCAGGTGACTCGTGCAACGTGATTCTTCACAAGCGCAAGGAAAGAGACGAAGACTTGGCGTGCAAAGAGACCTGTCAAGGACATCATTGCACCCAAGTCATAGTCAACTGTTGCTGCAACAAGCCAGCAGCACTAAAAGATCGACGGTCTGTATTCCAAAGGCTGCAACACCCAAACTCAGAAGATGAGGTGCTTCTCATCGCCTCTTGCAATTCTGCTATGAAGATTCCAGGCAGCGAAAGAGGGAAGAAAACAAATGTCTCCATCCCAAAAATTTCAACCGGCGTAACCAAGAAAATTTCTTCTAAACGATTGTCTACCACCGTTGCAGGAGGAGTTTACCAAGGTACCCGCTCAAAGACGAAATCTGCCACACTGGGAGATTCGTCCACATCTATGGGAGACACTGGAGCTGGGGGTAGCATTCCTCCAAATATCCACAACAACCCGGTGTTCCAAGAAGATAGACCGGGGGAAGTGGTTCACCCAACAGATGCAGCAGATCCCGACGTCCCTGAGGACGTCCACAATTCTCAAGACGAGGCAAGCTCTGAAGCCGGGGTACCACCCTTTCCGAGTCCGAACCAGAGGAGAACATTCCCACATACCCTGACGACTTCTCTGTACGAGGGTACGACTCAGAGGGCACGTCTTCTATCGTTCCTTCCTTTTCTCATCATATAAGGACGGTATTTATGACGGACAGTAACCAAGAGGGTCCCAGTGATCGCCAACACATCGACACTCTGGAGGCCATACTACATGCTTTGGTCAAGTCTGTGGACGAGATCAAAGCGGCCCTTCCAACTCTGCAAGAAAGAACACCTGGCCAAACAAACTTGGGTCCCGCGGTCAATGCGGACTCGAACTCAGCTGCACCAAACCCAGGCGATAATCCTCCTGAAATATCGGCTCCCACCGCTGTCGAAGAAGCCAGGGAGGTAAGAAAAGAGGTCCAAGAGCTCCGGGCTATGTTCCAAGTCTGAGAAACTTGCCAAGACCTCAGGATACGACAACCATATCCCGTTGCGTGGAGAGATGTTCCCTCACCAAAATATAAACCATTCCACATTAATCTATATGATGGGAAGACATCTGCAAGCAGGTACATCACCTACTTTGAAGTCACAACCGACCATCTGCCTCATGACGATGCCATCCTTACGCGACTGTTCATCGGAGCCTTGGAAGGGGTCGCCTTCGACTGGTACCACAACTTGCCGGACAATTGCATCCACTCCTTCACCGACTTCAAACGCATGTTCCTAGAGAGGTTCTATGATGTAGGACAAGACGTGACAATGTCCACTCTCATGGACGTTGTTCAGGAAGAAAAGAAGCTAATAAGAAATTATATCGAGCGGTTTCGCCAAACCGCGATAAAGTTGCCTTCTGGCAACCCTGATTCCTCCTTGATTGAAATTTGCCAAAAGAGGCTGCTTCCCACGATCAGTCTATGGATAGGCGAAAGTCAGTTTAAGGACTGGAAGACTTTCATCATCAACGCCACTAGCTCAGAGGACAAGTTGAAGAAAGCTCGCCAACTGGGACTGCATATCTCGGATGGAGAGGATAAGGGCAAATGCCCTAATACCAAAAAACAACAATGGCAAGTTCCTTAAGAAGTACTATGTCTAAACAACACTATCTCTCGGATTGTGAGTCATATACTCGTAGGTATCGCTGAACTTACACTCTGACCCGAAATATCCCTGATTGATGGGTTATGTACCCCCTGGTACCACTGAACTCACTTCCCGACTACAAATCTGCCAAAGTGATGAGTTACGTACCCGCTGGTACCGCTGAACTCACACCCCGACTATAAATTTCCAAAATGTTGAGTTATGTACCCACTGGTACCGCTGAACTCACATCTCGCCTACAAATTTCCAAAAATGTTGAGTTATGTACCCGCTGGTAACGCTGAACTCACATCCTGCCGTCAAATCTTCCAGAATGATGAGTTACGTACCGTCTCGTACCGCTGAACTCACATTCCGACTCTAAATCTCCTGGATTGTTGAGTTATGCACCCGCAGGTACCACTGAACTTACACTCTGGTCACTACAGATGACTCTATATCGTATCTTTTAGGTAGTAAGTCATGTATGATAATACCTCTGAACTTTCTTCATAAAAGAGCTCTCTCCTTATGTTCCAATACCCGTACTTTCAGTACACAAAAAGGGTAACAGATCCACAAATTCTCCGAAACAACCACGTCGATGTTACCTCTGAGTTGTTTCCCTTCCATCAAAAATAAACCGTCCCTCACATAAGAACTTTCACGTCCTCATTACCTCTGAGTTGTTTTTATGTCCCCTTCATGGAGCCCACTCCTGCCATGTCCTTATTACCTCTGAGTGGGAAGGCTCCATCGAAGAAACCCTCATGTTTACCACGTCCTCATTACCTCTGAGTAAGTATGTTGGTTCTCTCTCGACTTATTATCCGTACCAAAAAAAACCCCCAGGGACGCCAAGGATAATAGGCCCACAAATGTCCTCTGTTGACCACAAATGTCCTCTGTTGACCACAAATGCCGTACTAGGTCCCCTAGTACATCCACATCTTTCCTCAACATCACATGCTTTCGGAGCCCAGCTGTTCCATAGCATTCTTTCACCCAATGCATAGAACTTCCACGTTGATAGCACCTCTGAGTTGTTCTATGTATCCTCATTCGAGTTCACTCCTATCATGTCCATATAACCTCTGAGTAGGAAAGTTCTACCATCAACCTTATATTTACCACGTTCATACCACCTCTGAGTAAATATGATGGTTCCCTCTCTCAACTTATTATCCGTACCTAAAACCAAGGTACGCCAAGGATGATAAGTCCACACAAAATCCCCAGCGGAAGTACCCAAACCTATCACGTCCATGCTACCTCTGATAGGATCTCCACACCAAAACAATTATACTTTCCATGCTTCTTATTCAAAGTATTCCAAATTTTTAATTTGAAAACTTTGAAGGGGGACTTGTAGAAACATGGAAAATATTGCTTTTAGTCCCACATCGGAAAGGAGAAAAAGAAAAGGCTCACTCCATTCTATAAATAGAGCCCCCTTGCCTCCTTTGAAAAGGGCACCAACTTCTCTTCCCTCCTTCCAAACTTGGAATCTTCCTATTACGCACCTTCGGGTGCTAAGTCGAAGAAGTCTAGGGCAGTGCGGGCTCGTCGAGCTCAGTCAGCTGTCCCAACCTCTGACCATTAAGAGCGTTCCGTTAAGCGGGCCTCTGATGGAAAGTTGTACAGAAACGCCCGTGTCCAGCCTCCGGCGGCAAACGGACAGGGTGGTTCTCAAGAGTCTCCCAACAAAGATCGAGGGCAAGTGATTTTAGTAGACCCACATCAAGGAGCAAACATGATACCTATGCACTCGTGTGCTCGGGATACCCGGGCCCACAAAGCGAGTGCACAGGTTGATCGAGACATTCCTCATACGAGTCATGAGACGTCCTTCATGCGGCTCGGTCATGAGATATTCCTTATGTAGCTTGGTCATGAGACGTCCTTCATGCGGTTCGACTAAGAGACATCTCTCATGCAGCTCGGTCATGGGATACTCTCCATGTGGCTCGATCGTGGGACATTTCTCATGCGGCTCGGTCATGAGACGTCCTTCATGCGGCTCGGTCATGAAACATTCTTCATGCGGCACAGAACCCAGGAAGCTTCATGCGGCTCAAAATTCCTGGGAGCTTCATGCGGCCCAGATTCAACATGCGGCTCAAAAGCTCGAAGATCCTTATGCGGTTCAGTTGGGGATTCACCCTTATGCGGCTACCATCCTCCATGCGGCCGCTACTCTCATGCGGCTCGGATCATGGGGACCATCTCCATGCGGCTCAATTGCTGAGAGGCCACGCCCATGCAGCCTTGACACGTAGCCAGTCTCATACGATTTAATTGGAAACCACCCTCATGCGGCTCAGATTTCAGAGGCCACACTTATGCGACTGTCACCTTCATGTGGTTCAAATTCTGAGAAGCCACCCTCATGCGGCTCTGTCAAGATACCCTGTTCCTGTGGCTCACGGTTAAGACACGTGGCAGAAGATCAGTTCCCTCCCGCGTCCCTACGCCTCGCAGCACAATGACGGTTGGACACGTGGTGTCAAATCAATCAAGAGTCATCAACAAATCCCAACAACCTGATTTAGTGCAATCATCATAATTACTCGAATCAAAGCAGATTTATTGCAATCGCGACACGTGGCAGGAGATCCGAGCTTCCAAAGATTCATGACAATCAATATTAAATACCCGTACGGATTTGACACAATCAGCATTAATTGGCCAGATTTACTGCAATCAAGATTAGTGGTCCAGATTAATTGCCAACAAAATAGGATCAAGGAAAATGGCAATTAAATCCCCAAGCTGTCGACTTTTTAGTGTAATCATTGCAAACCCTAATGATGACACCCCACTCCTATAAATAGCAAGGTGACATTCCCTTGCAAGAGGGCAGATCTTAGATCCCCGATCCAAAACCAGAAAAAAAATATAGCAAGGTGCCATTCCCTTGCGAAAGAGATCCTCTCCACCCGGCTAGACACACAGAGAGACAAAGGCGTGCACAGAAGAGTCTTTCCATCTTGAGAGCAGTTCTTCACCGGAGCCAAGGCTACGTCTGATCGTCCAAGGAGTAAGGCAGAGCGGCCGTCGTTTTTCCGAGCCTCTATTGTCACCCTCCAGAATCAAAAATAAACAATTGTACTTAGACTGTTGTACCTAGGTTTTTGTCCCTAGGCTTTCTTTGTACGAGCAATTTTGTATTGTGAGTCTAAGTTCAGTCCTCCTATATAATTGTTCTGTAATTTTATAATCAATGGCAAACAAATCCCAGACCCCCCTCCTTGGTAGGATGAGCCATGGAGTCCCAACTGGCCCAGTGGTGCTTGTCTTGGCCATAGCTGTGCCCCCAAAAGAAATTACAAAAGATCTGCTCGATCAAGGAAACAACCTTCTTCGGCGGTGAGCACGCCGCCAAAGTATGGATGGGGATAGAGGTGAGCACGTGATTGATGAGGATCATCTTGCTGCCTGCGAATATGATGGCATTATGCCACCCTTCAAGTTTGTTCCTGATTCTTGTGATCTAGTTCTCGAAGATGCCAACGTTGGATCTCCCGTACACAAGGGGGCAACCGAGGTAGTTGAACGGAGGATGAGCAACAGAGAAGGATGTTAAGTCGGAGAGACTGAGTGCGTGCTCTCTTTTGATGTTGTGGTGGGCATAGATAATGCTCTTTGAAGGATTGATCTTCTGGCCGAAACATCTAGAGTACCTCTGCAGGGTGTCGTGGACCACATCCATCTCCCCAATGTCCCCGGACGAGAAGATGATTAAATCTTCGACGAAAGCTAGGTGGGTGATGATGGGACATCCACTGGATGTGTGATAGTGCTGGAAGTTCGGAGTGTTGACCATATTGTTAAGGTTCCTACTCAGAGCATCTGCAGCTATGATGAAGACAGTGGAGGATAGAGGGTCTCTATGTCTAACTTCGCAACTAGATTTGAAAAACCCTTCGGTTTGGCCGTTGATAACTGTAGAGAACCATGAGTTGCTGATGGATCTCCATACGATGTTGGTCCAAGTTTCCGAGAATCCGAATGCCCTGAAGACCCAGGTCATAAATTGCCAATCCAGTCTGTCATAAGCTTTCTCCATGTCGATTTTGACGGCGATGTTGTCCCCTCTTGCTGAAAACTTCATGCAAGTGATTAACTCTTGGGCCAGCATAATATTGTCCTAGATGTTCCTTCTACGAACAAAGCTGCTTTGCTCCTCAGAAATGATTTTGGGGAGAATTCCTGCCATTCTGGAAGCGATGATCTTGGAGATTATCTTATTGGTGAAAGTGCAGAGACTGATGGGTCGAAAGTCACGAAAGTACTCCGGGTTTTCTTTTTTCGGGATAAGGATCAACTTGGCACTAGAGATGGCTTTGGGGTAAGTGGCTCCTTCGAAGAATGCAATAGCCGCTTCGGTAATGTCCTGCTTGATAATATCCCAATAGGTGCGAAAGACGACCCCCGAAAAGCCGTCCAGGTCGGGAGCACTGTGCTCGTTTAGAGCCCACACTGCTTCTTTCACTTCCTGTTCAGTCGGTGGACGTTCCAACTGGACGTTATCGGGTCATTAATGAGTAGGGAAATTTAGTCCAGGAAGGATCTATCTTTGTGAACCGTCTCTTTGGAGAATAATTTAGAGTAGAAGTCCGCAGCGGCCGCTTGGATGCCCTTATGGTCTGTAATGATGTTCCCATTGTCATCAGCAGTATGGTGAACCGATAGCTTCTGTCTGCGACCGTTGACGCAAGCATGGAAGTATTTTGAGTTTTTATCCCCCTTGCTGTCCCATTTCAACCTAGCTTTCTGCTTCCAGAATTCTGTCTCCACTTTGAGCCTGAATTTGAGCATAGCCTTGGTGAGGTTCAGGGCTTTCCTGGTCGCCGGAGATCGGTCTGAAGCGAATATGGTTTCGACACGGGTGACATCGTCCTCAGCAACCCGAACGGCTTGAAAAATATCCCCGTAGGCTAGTTTGCTCCAATTAGACATGTCTTTCCTCGTTGCTTTGAGCTTGTTGCTCACCCGGATGAATGGATTGGGACATTCTGCTCGATTCCAAGCTTCCGCTAAGACGCCCAAAAATTGGGGGTATTCAGCACAGAAGTCGAGGAACTAGAAATTCTTTTTGAATGGATTAGTATTGTTTTTAATTTCAACCGGCAGCGGGGCGTGGTCTGATTCGGAGTAGATGAGATGGGATAGGTGGGTGTTGATCCCCATTCCGTGCCATTGAGCGTTCGTGAGGGCCCTATCCAGGCGGAAGTATTGACGACGGTCACCTTCCTGCATGTTGTACCAGGTGAAAGCGTTGTCGGTAAACTGGAGAGAGGCGAGATGAGCATTGAAGATGAAGTTGTTGAAGTCTTGCATAGTTGATATGGGAGGGGGCCAGCCTCCGATTTTCTCTTCTCTGCAGGTGATCGCATGAAAGTCCCCAATGCAAAGCCAAGGAGAGTTGATGTGGTGGAGATGGATGTCAAGAAGTTCGTTCCAGAGGTGTTTTCGCTCAGTAATATGACAGCTGCCGTGGACCGCTGAGAGGATAGCGCGCTCTGGGAGCATGGGGTGTTCCAACCAGCATGAGAGGGCCTGCCAGGAGTCGCGAATGACCCCGATGTTGACGTCCTTCGTGCTGAGGATCCAAATATCGTTTCTCCCTGCTATGGCCGTGGGGAGGCCCAACTGTAGCTGGAATGATTTTTATCTTTTGGAGGGGATTTTGGGTTCAAAAATAATGAGGATATCGATCTTGTGGGTTTTTCGAAGGCTGGAAATTCTTCTCAATATAGGTTTGTTCGCCAGACCGTGGACATTCCATGATAGGATATTAAGCATTAATAAAGTTGTGGAAGGGTTTTTTGTTTTGCTTTGCGGCAGATCTGGTTTGGATGGTTGTGGTTTCGATAGTTCCTTTCTTGGCGTTGTCCCCATATGAGGTTGACGCTACTGTCTTAGTCGGGGTGGGAGGGTCACGAGTGGATTGCTCATGTAGGTCCGTGGGGAGGTCAAACAATTCCCCATCGGAGTCCAGGATGGGATCCTCAGAGGGGATGACTAGGGAATCATTGGCGCTCCCAATCTGAAGAATAGCTTGCTGGAGGGGGTAACCTGCGGCTTGAACCTGAAGTCCTCTCCGAGCTTGGTCAGGCTCGAGGATGGCAAGGGCTTCTTCAACTGGGTCATCGTTGGTGTGCTGTAGATCAGCATCGCTGGTGTCAGTGATCGCCTCTACCACCTCCGAGTTAGGGGGTTGGGCGCATTCTTGGTCAGGGCGAGATCGGATTGGGGGCTAGCTATCTCCGATGGGACTTTTGCGTCTCCCGAATCTAGAACATCGAATTGGTTGGAGAAAGTAAGGGTTTGGGTATTGAAGGGGATCAGGGCTTTGCTAGGGGGCTCGCTCTTGTCTGACTTGCCGTTATTGGAGCCAAATCGAGTGTGCGAGTTCGGAAGAGATAGGAGGGGTGGCAAGGGTGACCTCCCCTCAGCTTGCACGTTGTCTTTCCGGGCTGATTTTTCTTGAGTTCTGGGTGAAGACGATGGCAGTACTTTGTGAGGTGCCCTCTTAAATGGCAGTGGTTACAGAACATGATGTGGTTATCGTAGAGGATTTGTTGGGTGTGGGTCTGGTTGCCCAGCCCTATCGTAATAAAGTTGGGTGGTTCGGAATTGAGGTCGAGTTCTACGCAGATTTTGGCATAGTGAGTCTTGGTGTGGTTGCTAGTCTCCAGAGCCGTGGCCACATACGTACCAACGAATTGGCGATACACCTAAGTGCCGCTGGGACAAAGCAAATGAGGGGTAAATTAGGGAGTGATGATTTGATCATGTTTTAAATTGATTCTAGAATTTGATTTTGCCCTATATATATAAAAAAAATTTATGAAGTTTTGTTTAGCTACTTTTAGTCGTACCATTTTTTTATAGATCGTATAAGTGCACTTGTAGTCCTATTAGTTGTGATGATACCAAGCCTAAATAACTTTGAACATTTTTTTTTACTAATCAAGTTAAGTGATTCAAATTTTCATAGATGTGCTAGTTATAACTAATCCTTTTTTACTTATGTCACAAAATTTTTTTTATCGTAATTAGAATTTAATGCATGATTATATCATTTTGTCGATATTTTACTATACCTACAAATTTGGATTTGATCATGTTTAAGTGTGACAAAACATTTTGTGCCTAGGTTTTAAACTTTGATCACTTCTGGATAAACTAGATTTTGCAAATCGTATTTTAATTCTGATTCAATGTTCAAACAATTTTACCTAATTTCAAAATTTTCTCATTTAGGTTACTTTTGATTATACCTAACATGTTAATTGATATTTCGAGGATGAAATTTTTGTAGGGAGGTAGATTTGTAACTACCGCGATTGTGAATTTCTAGTTTTAGAAAATTTGGAGCTAATTTTTGAGTTATAAAATCCTTTTCTAAATTTAAAATTTTATCTTAAATCAATGATATTATTTTGGAAAGTCTATAAAAATCATTTTCGAGTTGTTTAGATTTATTTCTAATCCTAGTTATTGTTATTATAAATTCAAGATTATTTGATTATCTAATTATCGGTTTGCCTACCAAGCTTCCGGGCTTGGATTGTGGGCCTATATGTATTGGACTAGAGAGTAGTTAATTATTTAGTTAGTTAATTAACTATCTAGTCATAATTGCTTTATTTATTTTAATTTCCAAATTTCTAGAAAGTATTTGTAAATAAATATGTTATTAGTTATTATTTACGTGTTTAGTTAGGCCTAAGTGATTGATTAGTTGTTAATAGAGTTAGTTATGGTTAGTTGTTAGCATTTCACTATAGGGCCTAGATCTATTACAATTTACAAGCATTGCCACTCTACTTGTGGAGCACTCCACTCTCTTCCTATTAAATATTGGGACTTCCAATACTTATTACAAGAATATTCACTCTCTTCCTCTCTCTCTACTGCCTCTCTCTCTCTCTTCTGTCCGGGTGCTCTGCCCGCCGGTTCGTCGCTCACCGCCAAGCAACTCCGACGAACTTCGCCTCCATCCAATCCTCTACCGATCACCTGTTCCAACCTAGCATCACAACTTTCATGGCCCTCTCCGGTCTCCGTCCGATCACCACCATCTCGCCATTTTCCACACTCTTCTCTGCTCTTGTCCCCACCAACGGCCATCCTGGCCAAACCCCATCGCTCGACCACCCAAGCCCATCAGTCCGGCAACCCACCGCATCACCAGGAACCACACCGTCATTCCCTTCCCGTCAATCGCCACCACCACACGATCACTAGCAACACCACACCAGTATCACCACCAATACACAGATCGAACACTCAAATCCAACCAATTTTTGGCCAAACAACATCAATACACCACCACAACATCATTACCAATACCACCAATACACAGATCGCTCACCTGAGTGAACTACCGCTCGGCTGAGTCCTCCGCCGTACTATGCCACCACCGCCCCGACCGAGATCGGCCGACGTCAAACCGTCAGTACAGATCTGACAGATCTCGTCAGGAACACCACCACCTCCATTCCCTTGGCTCCGCTCGACCCCGCCTTTGCTCCTCCTTGTTCTCCCCGACAACCGCCATCCTCCGCCAGTTCCCGAGCTCCGCCATACCGTGGTCGTCCACATCTATGCCGAGCCAAGTGCCAGCGACCTAAATCTCGACGTCCAGCCCAGCCGATGACCGCCAAACCCCAGATTCGTACACCTTCCTCGAAGCTCTACCTCGTCAGCCGCCTCCTCCGAGATCCGGTCAGATCTGAACTTCATGACCGGTGTTCTCATCTCTGCCGCTTCTGGAAGCACCGTACGAGTCTTGGATTGTGCCGCCGAGCAGAAACTCTCCGAGCCCAACCACGTCCCAATGGTGAGAGCACCGCTCGTGAGCCTCTTCTCCTTCTTTATTTGATTTCGTGGCTGCTATTTCTCCATTTTTAGTTGAGTTGATTAGGGATTTAAACCCTAATTTCACTAGGCTGGGTTTAAAGCGTTTATTAAATTGCTTAAATATGTAGATGTGGGCTGGAGCCCAATGTCAGTATATGGGCCGGGCTCTAAGCCCAGATGTTGAATTTTTAAATAGAACTAATGCTGATTTTTTGTGTAGCTGTGGGCTTTGGCTTCAAGCCCCAGTTTAATTTGATTAATTTTATTTTAATAAGGGAATTTATCAATAGGTTGGGCTTTGAGATTTAGCTACTGTTCTTAATAAAACTCTTCGTTTACTTTGGGCTAGGATAGTATTTGTTGGCCAATATTTTTTAAATTTCTTCTAACAATAAATAATTGTTAATTTCTAGTAATTCATTAGATATACTTTTAAACTGTTTCTATTTTTTAATAGTCATCTAAAATATTATTAGTAAATTAGTTTAACAAATGATTATTTAATACTGATACAGATAATTTTGATCTTAGTAATATTTTATAGCAAATGTTTTGCTACTATCTAGTCATAATTTATTTTAATTATATGTAGAGGCAATTATATATAGTTCTCTTTAACTTAACCATATAATTAGGTTACTAAACAGTGGTTAGCATAATTAGTTAGTTTATAGATAGCTAGTTGCCATGGTTAGAAATTAACCTATTTTCTTATCCTACTCTAGGTGGAGAATTTAAGACTCATTTGAACTACAAGGACAAAGGCAAGTACACCGACTCGAACCCTTTACTCTGTATTTCTGTCTCGCTTCATGTTCTCATATTGACACGTTGTACACACGATTGTTCATTGTTCATCGTTCACCATTCATCGTTCATTGTTCAGTATTTTTCTTTACTTGTACATTGGGTGGGGAAATACTACAGATATGTGACCAATCCTATTTTAGCTCGGCATTGACTAATAGCTTATGTCTCACACCGTGTACGTGGGACTCTAAGCCGTACCATTATTCATGTGCTCTTGTTTATTGTTTACCCAGCCGGTCATATACTCTGATAGTTATTTCAAATGCATGTTACACTGATAGTATAGTTCATTGTTTCTGGATCCGGTACTATAGTTTCATTGTTATTCATGTACCACAGTTTTATATTCCTATCTTGTACCATAGTTCATATTGTGATTCTTGTTCATGCATTTCAGTTTATATTGTTTAGTGCTTCTTGTCGGGGTTATACTTTGCTCCTTTCCTGATTGGATTCGTTGCAGGTGCCGGGACATTCTACCTTGGCGTTATGGTTTACAGGACGGGATGATGGTTAGGTAGCCTGGAGGCTATGAGGAGATTAGTGATGAGTTGGAACGTTATTGTACAGGTTTACCTTTAAATTTGATAATTTTGTATCATAAAGACATGGTGATTTATAGTATTATTTAGCACGTGTTTAGATGTTGTGATGTGATTTCATGATGTGACTTAAGATATTAGATACTTAGTACAACTTACTACATTGTATCTCCTAACGTAGGCTGGGCGTGTCCGACTCATGTCCGATTATTCGGGAGCGGGTTGTGACACTAATCATGGTGATTATTATCTTTATTTCATTTGAACTATTACAAATTATGGTTTTTATGATTAATAGTAACAGCAGCATTGGCGTTAGATTTTGGCATTGAGATCACAATGAGTTGAAAGTTAACTCCGGAGTGATGGGCTGGGATTTAGGGAAGAATTGGAAGAGAAGAGAAATAAGCAGTGAGTTTGGGCTTTAGTCCCTTGAAGTGAATTAGTAACAGTGGCAGTAACAATATTGGTAGGCCAAGTCTGTTAACAGACATGGCTGAGGGGTTTAGTGCAAGTTTTATTTATCTCTAAATTAAGCCCATTTAACAGTTAATTAACTAATTAATTACTTACAAGATTGGTTATTGATTAGTTATTAGATTTGCTAGTTAGTTACAAGCAGTTGCTATTTTCTTCTAAATGCACCAGATCTATTTGTGATTACTGGCTGTGCCACTATACCTATCTTGGAGAACACCCTAATATTTTATTATAAAAATTGGACCCATTGTAATTTAATTATTATTTTTCTGACAGGTCTACTATTTATTTCTAATATTGTTCTCCACTGTACTGCTATTGTTCCGACGAGCATCGCTGTGCGCCATCGCCTCTGACCGCCGTGACTTTGCCGGAGATCACCGAAGATCGCCACTCCTCGTAGATCAAAGCCGTCGGAGTAGTTCGTCGACACCGCCGAAGCTCGAGCAGCCACTTCGAGCCGACTGCCTCATTCGAGCTGTAAAAATGGTCTTTCCCTACAGATCCTGACAAATCAGCCAACCGGAGTTAGCAGCACCGTCAACTCTGCTAGATCTGCCACTGTGCTACTTCGAGATCGCCGATGCCTCATCGGAGTTGCCTCGCCATGTAAGGCCACGACACGATCATCGGAGTTTGATCCACCGCTGGATCTAATCCAGATCTGGCCATTCCCTCCGTGGGCGACCGCTGCTACCTCGAGATCCATCCATCGCTGAAGCTGAATGTGCCTTCTCGATTCACGTATGCCTCTTCGATCTTCGAACCTTCTCCTCGAAGACCCTGCTGCCTCTTTAAGGACGACATCGACCATTCGAAGACCGCGATGTTCCCTCGAGTAGCATGCCAGCACAGAATGGCCTAGCCGTCGTCATTGCCACTACCAAAATTTGACGTCACTGAGCCAGGGCCGTGGCGCTACTACCACAGCATCGAACGCCGCCTTTCCAGGTGATGGTCCTTCTTCTTCTTTCTTCCATACTGCAGCTTCTTTTTGTACTTCTTCAGTTTTATCAATAGTAGTTTAGGGAATTTAGGGTTTGTGTTTGAGGTTGAAGGAGAGCAGAGTAGTGGAGTTAGGGTTTAGTTGCGCTTAGAGGGGGGATAGATGATGAGAGATTATGGTTTTGTTCTGTGAGAGTGGTGAGTGAAGATGAAGTGAGGAAGAAGAGAGAACGAACATTCGGGTTAGGGTTTCTATTCTTTGAGAGTGGCGGCAGAAAAGAAATGAGAGAAGAAAGAAAGTAAGGGTTAGTGTTAGGATTTTGATATAAAACTGTAGGCCGGGTTGGTTTAGAACTGTTGGGTTGAATGTTTGTGCTGCCAAGAGGAAATAGGAATTCAGATTAACCGCTGCAGTAAAAAACTAGGTTTGGGCTAGAAGCTGGTCTTTGGGCCAATGGACTTGGAGCCCAGCAGGAAAAATAGGAAAATTGTATTGGGCTCTGGATTGTGTGGACTTGGGACTGAAGTAGCTTGGGCTAGGTTTGGTTAGCAATATTATTGTTAATTATGATCATTTATGTTCTTTAATAAATTATGTAGTAAAATGTTTATATAGTAGTTATCATATTGGTAGTATCTCTTTTCGACTAATAATATTTGCTAGTAATATTTCTTGTTAGTTGACTATTATATATAATTAGTACTATTCTATTAAGTAAATTGTCAGTTATCTAAACTCTAATTATTATCTAAATGGTAACATATTGTCTTCTTGCTAATTATAAATTTGTAGTTAACTAGTATATGATAATTAGTTTATGGTTAATAAATAGTTTAGTTAGCAAGTATTTTCTAAACATAAATGATTTCTTTGCTAAATATAGTTAAAAGTATTTTCACTAGTATTTATTTTGATTAAAACTATAATATATATATATATATATATATATATATATATATATATATATATATATATGAAAGATAATATGAAAGATAATATATATATATATATATATATATATATATATATAAATATATTATATATATATATATATATATATATTCTTAAATTTTGTTAGCTAGTATATGTAGTTAGCTAGTATATGGATAGTAGCAATGTTAGCTAGATTGACAGTTTGGATCTTATTCTATTATTGCCCTATTCTAGGTGGACTTTTGAGACTCATTGATTTTAAGGACAAGGCAAGTACACCGACTTGAACTTTTACTTTATATTCTGTCATCTTCCTTATTCTTATATTGGATACGAGATTTATACGATTATATATTGTCTTATTGATCATATTGTGTCTTATTGATTTTTTTGCGGGAATTGAAGAAATATTGTTTAGTGTGTGACCATACCCCTTAGATAGGTTATCGTGAATAGCCTAATCGTACACCTCACATATGATTAAGCCGCACTTTATTATGATATTGTGGTTTCCAGCCGGTCACACCTTAGTTTGATATTTTAATTTACTTTTGCATTGATTGTCTTGTTCATTGTTCCAGTACTTGTACTATTGTTTCATATTGTAGTTTAGTCTATAATATTACTTGTGTATTTCAGATTACTTTATAGATTGTTTCTTGTCGGGATTATACTTTGCTCCTTTCCAGACTTGATATTTTGCAGGTGAACTTGTGGCCATAGTTGAGCAGGATAACACCAGGATTCAGGACTTAGAAGCTACAGAGATTAGTTTTAGCTTCATTGCCTAGACTTATTTAGTGACTTTACTCTGGATATTTATATCGTCAGGATTTCATAGTTGTCACTTTTACCTGATTTGTCTCCAAATGATTTTGTATAATTTGATTAAAAGACTTAGTGGATTGTGATGATCTATTCTGGGACGAACTAGAAGCTGTGATGATGTTGTTTTTTCATGATTAAGTGGAAATTTTCTTAGACTTGTACATCTTACTTTTTTGTGTCTACCAACGAAGGCTGGGCGTGTCCGACTTGTATACAATTATTCGGGAGCGGGTCGTGACAGGTTATATGGTCGGGGACGCCTCCATGCGCCACTATCGCCGAAAGAAGTGGATTCACCATGGTTTCCCTATTTGTACATGGGGGCTAGGTCACTTGACTGACTATCACTTTCTTAGGATTCTGCTCTCTCACTCGGGATTCTTTATGTAGGACGAACTGGAAGACAAGGGCGACCAGGTGACTGCTCTAATGCCTGGAGCTTTTCGTTGGATACAATCTATCCGACCGTCGTATTTGGTGTTAGGAACCATAACCACGTGTTTTTGGAGCCTTATTTGCCGAGACGTTTTGTACGTCAATTTGACTGCAGCTAAATGATGATAGATAACCCAAGCTACTACTTGGGTTATAAAAGGAGCCTGTTGGATGGTGCCCATGCATAGCACGACTATAATGCCGGATGTACTGGAGCGATCTTCACGGCACCTGTATGTATGCCCGAGACACACATTTTGTACTTCGCCGTGAAGTTGGACTGTTCAGAGAACAAATTTTCACGAACTATAATCGAAAGTGGAGCTTCATCGTTGGGACCAAGATGGAGGCTTCCCCGGCCATCCTCAAGCATGTCAAAGATCGTCTACCTTCAGGTGGTGAGGCATCATAGGGATCCAATGCCTACTCGGAAGAAGAAAAGGCCCCTGCACTTTCGCCCTTAACACGCCTGCCCCAACAGAGGCGAGCTCTTCACCGTCTAAAAGGGTAAAGTAGGTGGCTCATAAGATGACTATATCGAAGAAGCCGTCTTCATCGCCCATGGAGCAGAAGAAGGGACCATCTACAAGGTCTCCTTCAAAGGTACCCTCGAATAAAAAATTGTTTATTAATTTTTAGGATTTTTCCTTATTCTTCTTGTTTTTACTTTATTTGTGCAGATTATGTAGAAGTCAAAACGGTCAAAGAAGGACTTGACCGATTATGAGTTCCAAGTCCTCGGGGACCTTTCTAAGGTAGCTACTGCCAAGGAACGGTCAAGGTTGAGACAAATATAACGTCCAAAGTCCCTCCATCGGCGGGGGTTGAAAGTGATGCCCAAGCTGAGGGGCCCTCCAAGGTTGAGGAGCTAGTGACTATAGAAACTGAGAAGATTGTTGATCCAAAAAAGGTTTCATTGGCAGGAACTGTAGGGGCTGTGCAGGTTGAGGAGTCTTCCATTGCACCGACCATCTATTTTGACAACGAGCATAGAGACTTTTCAGAGTTAATGGAGGATTACATACCTTCCACCCCAACGAGTTTGTTCATTATGAAACTTCATATCTTATTCGTCTACTTTATTTTTCCTTACGGGTCTTTAGTTTTGTAGGTACCCAAGAAGAAGCCCCTGCGGGGGTAATGACGGATAAGACGGCCCGGTTCAGTGATGATGCAGCCCAGGAGACTTCAAAGGAGCCTCCTTCCTATACTGATGAGGCGGCCGAGGAGGCAGTCGAAGATGAGATGGCCGAAGAGGCGTCGGTTGAAGATCAGGTTGATGAGGTAGCCAAAGAAGCGTCGATTGACCCGACAGCTGTACAAAATATCATCGTGGAGGTAGTAGATCAGCCTTTGCCGATTGGAGGACCAAAGACAGATCCTGGGGATGGGAAGTCCTTGACTTTGGAGGGTCCCGACCCAGGGTACAACCCTTAGGGAAGCATCAGCAGGGCTATCTCTGAAGTGGTAGTATCAGAACTATGACATGTTGCACCAGGGGCTAGTGTGGCTGCTCCAGTTATGGCCTCTATTTGTTCGACGGTCGTTGCTCCTTTAGCTCCTGTGACGAACTCGAGTTCGGTGGCAACTACAGTTGCTTCTTCTCCTATCATCCTCCATCAAAATCCTCTATTGCGTTATCTCTGATGACTTCCATGACTATAGCCGACATGGACGACTATGCTGGGCTCATTATCGAGACCATTTACACCACCGTGAGATGAGGGTCACTAGTGTCTTGGAGCGTGGTTGCAATTTTGCTCTGGCTAGGGCCATGACGGTACTCCAACTGGTGTCGCTCAGGGCTTTCCTTGGCTACCAGGCAATGGCCAATGCCTTGGAGGCCTTAATAGCTGAGTTGGAAGCTTATCTTTCGGAGCTCCAATGCTTAAAGCGTGACCTCTCACCCTTGATGTTGGAGGAGTTAGGCATGCTGACTACTGAGGTCTTCGAGTACCAGTCAGGTCGGGACGCTCTTGCACGTGAGGTGGCCGAGATTGGAATGAAGGTGGAGGACTTGGGTACCGCAGAGGAAGTCCAAGCCTAATTCCAGGAGACTTTGGCAAGCACTGTGAAGACTACCAGGAGCAGATCCAGCTTCTGGAAGAAAATTTGGCTATCATAAAGGTCAAAATGGAGCGGGCAGTAGACAAAAAGTCGTCTCTTTATCATCAATCCGTGACCTTGACCCAAGTGGCCAAAAGTGTGAGCACCCGTCAGGTAGAGCTGGAGGATGCTTATTGGGGCATAACTTAATTTGAAGACGAGGTGGTGAGGCGTCAAAAAGCAGAACGCCGAGCTAAAGAGTCTGTCGGGCGAAGAGTTGCCTTCCTGAAACGTCGGGTCGACGATCTTGTACGTCAACAGACTTAGAAAGTATATGCCCTTTTTTGCGCTTCTTTATTTTGTGCCTCTTTAGGAAAACTTCATTTTTGCTTGTGGTCCTTTTTTTCTTTTTTTTGCTTTGAAAAGAAATAAAGACTTTACTTCTTTGTGCTTTTATTGTTTATTTGTTATGAACTTGATGATGATGATGATGAGAATCCTATCAGAGATAGTTTTAACGTGATATGGTGGAAGCAACTCCGATGGGGATATTTCGTGGCTCTTAGCATATATATATCATGCCTTGAACTTAGGCATAGATGGTAAGGTGGGATTGCTGACACCATGGCGGTAAGGAGTTAATTTTTTAAAGATGCTTACCCAAAGGTAATGTGGACATGGTAAACATTTAATTTAGTAGCAGGGTCGAATTTTTCAGAGGTTATAGAAACATAGAAAGACACGACTCTATGGGTACATAAAAACAATTCAGAGGTAATGTGAACATAGGTGTTTTCATGTAAGGTTTGTAGCGACAAAGGGTTGCTTAAGTAAGAACATTTACTCAGAGGTAAATATGGACATGGTAAATATTCGATTTAGAAATATCTCACTCAGTGGTTTAAACAAACATAGTGAGATGGGACTGTGGAGAACGATTCGAAAGTAATATGAACATAATCGTTTTCTGCCGAGGAATTTTGTTGAACTTCTGCTAGGGGTAAAGAAAGATATGCCCAAAACTAGATATTCTATTTCTTTAGAAATTTTCCATTGATCGTCATCATTAGCATATCTCCATTGGTTTTGGCCTGTCGATAAGTACTGATATAGTACACCGACTCCCGTACGAAGGGACCTTCCCACTTAGGCTGGAATTTCCTTGTCGTCTTATGAGTTATGACCATCGATCTTCCTACTGATAACACGAGGTCACCAACTTGAAATGTCCTTTTCTTGACCTTTTTATTGAAGCCACTGGAAATCCGAGCTTGATATAGCTTGATACGTTGCTCAACTAGAAGATGCTTCTCGTCCAATGCTTCTAACTCGTGTAGTTGATGATGTTGATTGTCTTCATCCGCTAACCAATTAGTGATTGCTACCCATAGAGACAAATTTGAATCTCAAGGAGACGTATCGCTTCGCTCCCGTAAATAAAGGAGAATGGTGCATTTCTAGTTAGCATCTAGACGTTTGTGCGACAGGCCCAAAGACACTCGCCCAGCCTTTCATTCCAGTCGCATTTATTGGATGATATAACCTTCTTAAGTAGTCCAACGATTGTCTTATTGAACACTTCTGCTAGCCTATTTGCTGCTGGATTGTAGGATGTCAAAGCTACGTTTTGTATTCGATTTATCACAAAATCGATGAAAGGCATGGCTCACAAACTAGGGGCCGTTGTCATGGATGATTCTCTGAGGTATTCCGAAGTAGTAGATAACGTGGTGCTTAACAAAGCTGGCTACGTTTGAGGTTTTCAAGTCCACTAGTGGTATCGCCTCTGCCCAGTTAGGGAATTATTCGGTGATGGCAAGGATGTACCAATGCCCTTTAGAGGACGGAGAACTGATCGGTCCAATAATATCCATTTCCCATGCTTCAAATGGCCAAGCCACAGCCATAGGGTATAGGAATTCGTAGGGTTAATGGATGAAGTCGGCATGGAGCTGACATGCTTAACATTTCTTAGCGTAGTCAACAACATCTGCCATCATTGTAGGCTAATAGTAGTCTATATGCCGCAATCGGTCCTGCAACTTAGGACCAGGTTGGTAAACTCCGCAAGTGCCATCATGCGCCTCCTAGAGTACCTCCTTTGCTTCGACATCCGATAAGCATCGGAGGAGGAGTCCGTTATAAGAATGATGATACAATATTTTAGTAGCCGTGTTATAGCAATACCGAAGCGAGTGTCTCCTGATGGAGGTAGCTTCCACCGGGTCATCAGGTAGGATTCCATGATTGCATAGTCTATGAACGAGAATCGCCAATCCCCGATGTTAATGTTAGTGTCTGCTTGGAAAGACTAGTTTAGACACATGCATAGTTGTTCTTCGAAAAACCAACTCTCGACCAATCATAGTGACGGAGTGTTGAGTCCCGACATGGGCTGCTAAGGAAGCGACGAGGCCAACGAGAGCATTGTCTTCCAGATTTTGTAACTGACGTATGTGTTCTATAAAGAACCTAGTAAAGATGGAAATTATGTCGACTGCCGCCTGATGGTAGGGGTCTAGATCCTTATGTTGGAGGTCTTATTGATCTCTAACCTAATTTATTACCAACTTTGAGTCACCATAGGCCTCCAGGTAAACGAATATCAACTATTTAGTAAATTGGAGTCCGATGATGAGGGCATTGTACTCAACGATATTGTTGGTGCATGGTTCCATGAGAGAATATGCACAGTGAATGACCAGGCCCTCGGAAGTGACTAGGACTATCCCTACCCCTGTAATGATTTCACTTTTGGGTCCTGTTTTTGAATCATCGTTAAAGACAATTCGTCAAATGGGCTACTGTATGACCGTACTGGACTCCAAGATCTCGTTTGGAATACCATCATAGAGTTTTGAGGTTTGTGGCACAGAATTTGCCATCAGGAAATCAGTCAACGTTTGTCCTTTAACCGCCTTTTGTGGGACAAACACCATGTCATAAGACGATAATAGGCTTGCTTATGAAGCTAACTGGGAGTTTAGCACTCTCGGCTTAGTGGTGAGGACTCTGAGGATGTTGACCCTAAAGATGACATGGATTGTCTGCCCAACTACATTGGGTCATTTGAATAGCAAAGACTAGAGCAAGGCACTCCTTTTCAATAATATTATACCGATGTTCGGTACCAATCATGGTCTTGCTCAGGTAGTAGATTGCTTGTTTGTATCATGCTTCGCTTTTTTGAGCTAGCTGGGCACCGCGAGAGTGATCCATAGCACGGACGTACAGTAGAAGGGTCTTACCATGACCGGGGTGACCAGAATTGGGGGATTGGTAAGATATTTCTTAATGTCAATGAATGTTTGTTAGCATTCTTTAGTCCATATATAAGAAACTTCCTTCTTCATTAGCTTGGTGAAGCGTTGGAATCACCCAAAAAAATTTGCTATGAATCTTCGGATGTATGCCAAACGTCCTTGCAGACCACGAAGATCTCTAGGATTCTCTGGTGGAGCCATATCAAGGATGGCCTCAGTTTTGTCAGGGTCAATGTGAATGCCCTTCGTTGTAATGATGAATCCCAAGAACTTATTGTTGGAAACCCCCAGAAAAGACTTAGCGGGGTTTATCTTCAGTTGATACAACTGCATCAAGTAGAATACAGTCTTTAGATCCTCCAAATGGTCAACCTTTCTACTGCTCTTAACAGCAATGTCATCAACATAACAATCTACCATTTTTTGAAGGTGTTTGCCGAATATGGTACTTATAGTCTGCTGATGGTCGAGCTTCATCTGGCTCTTAACAACAATATTATCAACATAACATTCCACCATTTTTGGAAGGTGTTCATAGAATATGGTACTCATAGCCCGCTTGTATGTTGCCCCAGTGTTCTTCAAAAGGAAAGGCATAACTGTATAAAACTAGGTTCTTTTTGGTGTTAGGAATGAAGTGTGCTTTTCGTCTTCAGGGAATATTTTGATCTGGTTGTAGCCAAAAACTCATCCATGAAAGACATACATTTGAAGGCACACGTATTATTGATCATTACGTCCATGATTGCGAGGGAAAACTCAACTTTTAGATAGGACGAGTTAAGATCCCTGAAGTCTATGCAGATTCAAATCTTCTTATTCTTCTTGATGACGGAAACAACATTGGCTACCCAATATGGGTGTTTCTCTTCTCTGATGAAACCATTAGTTATGATTTCATTCACCTCACTTTCCTTTGTCCATGACAAAAGGACGAAAGCATCGTTGCTGCTGTTTGACCGATTTAAAATTTGGCTGAATGTTAAGTTTGTGTATTGCGACCTGCGGGTCTAGCCCCGGCAAATCCTCGTAATTCCAAGTGAAAACATTAATGTTATCTTGGATAAGCTGTATCAAATATTTTTTGTCCTCTCCTGACAAGCTTTTGTTGATGAAGATAGGCTTGGGTGAGGATTCGTCCCCTAAATCGATTTGCACGACCTCATCTTTGGTGGGAGGTTCTCGTTGCTCAAAGCACAATTTCCACTAAGATCTTAGGCGGTAAGCTCAAGGTTTTTCTTCAAAGAATTTCAGCGTTTGGTCTTCAGTCTCTGTTGGGGGATATACAGAGGTCATATTGACAGACAAAATCTTCTTAAAGGCTTGGTCAATGCTAGTATCGGAGTCCCAAGTTCAGGATTCTAACGAGTGACAATACAATTTGACCTCGGCTTTCAAACTCTTCAAAGTTGTTGGGGCGTTATGTAGCCTATCCCGCGGTGAGTACGGTGGTAATAGTCATGGGGCTTCCCCTTGGAGTTGGAAAATGCGAGGGAAGGCGTCATCCTTTTTCGTAGTTTAAGCCCTTACCACTATTAAAGTCATAAACCCATCCTCTGATGAGGTGTTTAGCTTGAGCAGTATAACGGTAAATTAAATCTTGTCGTCATCAGTTTCTGATTCGGCAGGGGTAAGCTTTTGAGGACATTCTACCCGACCAAAAATGATGGGCTTCTCGACCTTCTTTTTCGATGGAACCACAAAATAAGTTCCATGGGACAAGAAGACCCGGTTCACCACATTAGCAAGTGTTATATGTGTTTGCAACAAACCTAAAGCATTATCTAGGGTGTACCTGACATTCCAATGTGCAAGATTAGAATAATTCAAAAATAACCCAATATTGATGAAATAAGTAACTTGGTCACTGGAGATTATATCATCCAGTGATGGTACATCAACATGAGCCACTACACATTCATCTGGCTTATTATTTACAAGTGTTACAAAGGGGCTTCGGAGCCTTGCCTCGTAATTTGACAACTATGGGTGCCTGGGACCCTGAAGATAGCCGATTCTCCTTTGATGGTGCCTATGGGGTTCTTCGTAGTAGTTTGACCACAAGTGGCTCTTGTCGTTTTCCTTGCAGCTTGGCTGTAAAAGACTCTTGAGTCCTCCTCGGGAGCTTGACCACCAGAGAAGTTGTTGATTGGGGAGCACGCTACTTAAGATGAATTCATCTGAAGTTACCTTTGCTTCTGACTCATTATCAGCATCAGTGACTGGATTTTCCTGATGGGCTGATTGTTAGAGATATAGATTAGCATAATAGATTTCGATCCCTTTGAAAAGATCGACATCAGCAAACCCTGACTTGACCTACCCATTATTTTTAACATACTTATGCATTGATGAAGGATGGACGGGACTATCATGTACTCATGTATCCAGGGGCGTCCAAGCAAGACATTATAGGATACATCAACGTCGATCATATCACCTCTGTCCGTATGTTGCTTATTTGACATTTCAGGAAAATCTTGTCCAAGAAGATGCTTCTGTCGGCTTTGAAGTCCTTGATCATTGTATTAGAAACAAACAAGTGATGAATATATCCCCAGGGTCTGGATCAGGCTACGGGAAATGATGTTGATAGAAGACCCTAGGTCGATGTGCATGCGATCAACCTTAATGGCGCCAATATACCTTGTGTAGTACTGGGATCTATTATGCTTGTTATTTTTTAACAACATGTCCTGGTGAGAGAAGGTGATATTGGGGATCGTCTCGACCATACTATGGCAATATGGACATGCTACAAGATTTTCTTCAGGTTGTTGGTCCTGACTGAAAAAAAATCAGTATGTTGCAGAGCCACACTAAGGGCATCTCGTGTCTCTTTGGGGAGACCAAGATGGTCGAAGAGCGACAATCTGGCTAGAGTATTAGCAAGTTGTGCCAATATATCATAGTTGTAAGGATTGATTTCCCCCACAGCTGAGTCTTTCATCTGTGGTTTGTCGAAGCGAACCTCCTTCTGCTTCGATTTATCGGTTGGAAGAGATTGGGACAGTCCTACTTCCGAAGCGTCGGACGTTGTGGCTGTGGCAGACGGAGGTACATCTTTCTCCAGAACTGAATTTTCTTCCTGCTGGTAAGATAGACCAAAGCATGTGCCAACCAGAGCTTCATCAGTCGTAGTAGAAACCAAACGATACGATTTAGATTTCTTTCCCTTGACAAGACGTGTCTTGGATTGCATCATGTCCAGAGCAAGATCAGGATGGACCCACATAACTTTGTCTCGAGGCATTGTAAGCGAAATCAGGCCCTGGCTGTTATCATGGGCCGGTAGGAGGTTCATGACCTAAATTGTCACCTTGGGGATTAGGACGATGCCGTCTTGGGTCTCCTTGGTCGAGAAGCTACAAAATTAGAGGGTCACTATGTTGGCAGTGATTGTTTTGTCCTCGTAGTCAAGTGAGAGGACCTTGGCATCAATCACCCTTTGTATGTGTTTCTTCATATGTAGCAGTCACATGTTGAGTGGTGGGTGAAATGATGGTAATAGCAGTACTTAGGGTTGTCCACCTTTCCACCCTATGAGTACGTTTGGGAGGTGGAAGCTGGAGCTTGTCTTCTTTCATGAGCACGTTGAAGAGCTCCAATATGTCCTCATCATTAAAGGAGTAATTTTCCTTCGGCCTTGGTACCTCCGTCGATTTTTGGTTCACAGACGCCGAATCTTTGGAGATATTAATGGTCAGGGCTTGTTTCTATTTTCCATCTCTACAAGTATTGGCAGGGTTTCTACCAGATGAACGCTTCCATCTGTCATCCATTGTCGTGAAATTTATCCCCAACAAGCACGCGTCCCGGGCATTCCTTTCAGTGCTGTCAGAACTGATGATAAAAGCTGTCCATTCCATACAACGGGGGCATTGTGCCATAATTTAATTGCATGAGCATGTTCTTGCGACACCAGTTTATTTGCACAGGCTCAAGTATACTAGGGGGTAGCCTCAAAGCTGCCTGGCAAAAGTGTTCGATGTAAGCGCAGTCCCGCTCCCATTCTTTCTGAGCAATGTCCATAAGAGCGGACATCGTCATGTCCATGCCCCCCTCATAGAATCGGGTGAGGAAGAGTCATTTTAGATTATTAAAAGGATGAGATGCAGTTATCAAGAAGGATACAGAACCACTCATACGCAACCCCCTGCAATGCCCCGATGAACAAGCTTGTGAGCAATGCATCATCCTTTGGAAAGTGGCCCGTCATGGAGGCAAAGTATGTTAGGTATCGACGGAGGGACTCTTTTTTGTCGAATGGAATCAGGGACTGTAGATTATCCTTGGGAGGGTAAACTATATTATTCCACTAAGGGGGGTGTGGCTGCCGAATCCCAAGTTTTTGGAGTGTCTCGCACTTGTCTTTGCGTCAAAGCGGGCATGCTACACCCGAAAGCCTCATGTATGTCCTCTCACACTAGTGGGGCCTATGACCGTGGTAGTGTACGGTTCTCAATCATACGTGGCACCTGGGAGGGTGCATTAGATTCCCCTTTGTCCCTGGGTCTTCATTTGATGGAGCAGGGGCTAGCGGTGGTAATCTATCCTTGAGTTCCAAGACCATTTGGTTCGAAACTTGCATGGATTCGCTCAACGTATACAGACCCGCTTAGAGGGCCTTTATACGATGTTGGTCGTCCGACCCTTTGCTGCTTCCTGCGTTGTCATCCACTGTCATATATACTGACATTAGGTGATGGAAAGTAGACGGTACCACTCTCTGGTTCAGAACCTTGAGCTTTACCATCCTAGGGGAATACGGGCAGGTTGATGTCGTCTTTCGAGTCAAGGGAGCAGCTACCCCCAGTCTGTCAATAACTCGCTCCCCCGGAGGCGTCGATGTCAGTCCTATATTAAATCTTATCTGGTTGAAAGGATGGGTTGTCATGAAATTTCGAGGGCTTACTAACCCCAGCTCGTACCGCCGATGAAACGGAGGTCCCTTCCGAGGATGTTTTAGCTTTGGACCGAGTGTGTTAGAACACACCCATGCTGGGTACTGCCGGCTTATTGACTCGAGTTCGGCTCTTAGATGCACTAACCAAAATATGAGAGTTTTTGGAACTCTTCTTGAGGGAGGGCGAGTTCCATATAGCTTTGCATGGGGTGACTAGGAGTTCATCCTCGTCCTCTATCGATAACCTCTTTTCGAGACGCTGTCGCACTACAACAAATATGGCCTATAATAGCATGTGCGGACGCTATAGAAAGCCTTCTATTGCATATTATGTCCGCTATAATTGCCCCCGCTTTGTGAACGCTATAACATTATAGTGTTCTTGAATGCTTTAGATGGATTATAGCGTTTGTGAATGTTGTGGATGATTTATAGCGTTTGTGAATGTTGTGGATGATGTATAGCGTTTGTGAATGCTGTGGATGCTTTATAACGTTCGTGAATGCTGTTGATGAATAATAGCGGTCATAAATGTTGTAGATGGTATTATTTATTATAGCGTTTGTCATATGCTATCGTGATAGCGACCAACAGTTTTGGGAACGCTATTACATTTAGACGTTTTGAGTGCTATAAATCTGCTACACGATTTCATATCCGAATAACCTGTTCTGTATCACATATAATTAACCATAGAAATTCATGCTGAATCGTAATTTTGATTTCAACAATTTCAATGCAACTTCCATTTCGACCAATCAAGATATAGAAAAGGTTTGCCAAAATATAAATATTTTTTCATTAAAACAATCAAGATGTACAAAAAGTAGTTGTCATTCAAACATTCAAGATGTACAAAAAATAGTTGTCATTCAAACATTCAAGATGTACAAAATGTAGTTGTATGCCTAGTAGTCCAAAATAAACCATTCCATTTCTATATAAAATGTCTGTAGGCCAAAATGCAGCTCGATCGCCTCTTTCCTTCTAGCTATCCACAACCATAAAAAATTCATACGCCAACCTACACAAAATTGAGAAGAAAACACATTATTATATAAAAAATAAGTTCACACAAGATCATGTATCCTAATAAACTGATTAAATAGCCACTAAATACAATTTCAAATAGTAAGACCTACAGAAAATTGAGAAGAAAATACATTATTTTATAAAAAATAAGTTCACACAAAATCATGTATCATGATAAACTGATTAAATAGCCATAAAATACAATCTCAACTATTAAGACCTGGCACTCTCTCTAGTATACTTTTCCAACATAAAAGAGAATCTTAAGTGCAAGTTATACCATAACCATAAGAAAAACTCTCTCATACAGAATTGACATGCTAAACATAAGTTAAAGCTTACATATTTCTCATATCCCAAAACCCTAAGCCACTTAAACCCAGATCATCTGTGGAGAAGAGGTGACATGATAGTTGTGATGTAACAGCTGTTGCACGTTTACTCGTGGCAGTTGATACCAGTCGAGACAACCATCTTGCGTGTTATAACCATCTTGCGTTCATGCAATATAATCTAGTATGAGAATCAAGATCGTATAATTAATAGCTATAAAGGATATAAAGGTACAATTCAAATCTCGTTATTAAAGATCCTCCAAAAATATTTGAAGTATAGTTAATATTCAGAAGAAGAAGAAAAATATATCTTGGCAATCAAATGTTTGGCAGTAAATTAAGGGAGGAAAACGGGGTCTTCTTTTCTAGTTGTTCTGCTGTCCTTCGGTGAGACACAGCCCAGTTTTGTAATCAATTAATTTATTTAATAGTTTATCTTTCATCACAAATTTTGGCCTTTCTGATTTCACAAAGGACATACATAGGGATTCAGATTATTAGACTAACTGATTGCGCAGAAAGGGATTCAGATTATTAGACTAACCGGTGGTTCAAGTTGTATGCATCAAGATAACTACATCACCTATAGACAAATATTATATTTAAACATTGGACCTAAGCAACTAATTAGATGTAGGAAAATTATGCTATGAATAGGTATATCATTCACAATCTCCCATTGTGTATCATCTATACAGTTTCCTCTATTGCAACAAAACACAAGTGGTTTTTTTTAATATTTTGAGCTTAAATATTCTTTTCTCATAAGAAAGGTTACATAATTTAACATTTGACAATCTCTGTATGACCCTCTTCTTTATAGTTACCCCCATTAACGAGCAATGTCATTTTGAATAAATATAGGTACACAATTGATGTATGTAGCTGGTTCATTGGTTTAAGAAGTATCACCATTTAAAGGTTTGTACCATCCCTATAGGGTTCTGCTATTCATCTTGCTCCTAAAATTGAAATCAACAAATCAATTTAATTTATAAATTTGAAGAGGAGATGAGTTCAAAAATTATATGCATGTATAAAATTCACTAGAAATTGACCTGTTAGTTTGCAGGAGTAAGACTCCATGAAAGTCAAATGCTTTTAGAGACTAGGTAAGTCATTCCCAAATGAGCAAACATGCATGGATCTAAGCGCTTAGCTAGGTAGATATAAGCTCATACTATCCTTTGGCAACACTAACGATTTCAGTAGTATCTTTACAGACAACATATGTCCATTAGTTACATGCACGAAAAGAACATCAGAAAAGGATGAAGAAGCAAACCTGATATTCACTTGCAAGTTCTGGCTTGTAAAAATCATAGAAATGAGCCATGTGGGTTTCTCTATATTTGCTTTCAAAAGCAATTGGAGCATTTGGCCCAATCAGCATTGCTATAGCAGCTGCACCGTCGGTAGGTCGAGTCGGACCTTCTGCATAGACCTAACAAAAAAAGTACATTCCAGATAGTGCATGATAATACACCATCAAAGTTTATCAAACAAATTCTTATATGATAGGAAAAAAGAGTGAATGTGATTTATATGTACTAAAGAACAAGCATACATGAAGATTTCAGGCCATCTTTGAAGTTCGGAAGAAAGTGACCAAATTTTATGATTGAATTTCCAGTCAGCTGAATCCTCAAACACCTCACTCAATAGGAATAAATGACTACAAAATTACAATGAAAGGCATTACAAGAATGCCAATTGGAAACTCTATGACGCTGGTATATGTTTGGCAGAATACAACACTCCTGTCCTAAGTCTATATTTTGTATTATCAGTTTTATCTTAGTAAAAACAAACTACCCCAGTTAGAAGCTGTGATACAGTTGCCATTTAGATCCCAAAAAAAATGAACTGCCATTTAACTAAATATTAGGAGCAGCGATACAGTTGTCATTTAGATCTACAAAAACAGAAAACAAAATACTAAAGAAAAACACATCAAAGCCAAAGAAGAACATGACAGTATCAACAAAGTTGCTCCTTCAGAATTGTCACTTTCTTCCCCATGCTAATGTATTTGTATAGGATTACTCTGTTAAATCTTTAATTTTCAAGTAGAGATCTCTATTTTATGGACTTACATGAAGCATGAACAATGAAACAATTCATGTTTCATTTTTTAGGACAATAGTGCCATGATACATCATGCTTCGACAAGCAAATGGAGTGATTACATGTAAAGAATTTTTATATTTAGTAATTTTTACCACAAATAAAATATATCTAAAAATAAAACTCGAGTGTAATTGGAGAAGGAGGGGGGCTATGGATTTAACAAACAAATCTTACAACCGAAATTGGTATGGTCTAACACAAATGGAAGCTTTTTCATGATGCAGATACTAGCATTTTGTATGAATATGCTATTACCAACCAGAAAATAGAAGAAAGGTGTGCTTTGAACTTGATTATATTGCACTTACAAATAATATGAAATATATAAAAGAAATTACACGTAAATAGTGAATATTATTCGCAAACTACTCCCACTTCCATATTAGGTATATAAAGTTTATACTGTTAAAAATGTATTAGGAAATATTAGTGAAAAGCATAGTTCAACAGAGAAATCCCATAACTCCTATAGCAATTTCGAATTTAATGCGAACAAAATTTGATAAGGCAATATTATATAATACGTCTTATACTACTCACTGTCTTAGAACTATAAACAATCAAAAGGGCAAACTTGATAGAAGGCTTAAAGTAGTGATCTTAAGAGTCATATAATCGTGACTGAGAATGTGTCTTCCATCCTTTCCAAATTTAATACCTGAAATTGTGATTTCACCAATGCTGCAACATAGATTATGGTAGATTACAAGTCCTTGAGGTTTTAACGAAACACTACTAACACACTAGAGGTCTGAACCACAAAACTACTCCCACCGCCCATTTAGGACGAAAATGAGTTCTAGTTAAATCCTTGATGTGGGTATGTGTTGATTGTTGCATCACACACAAGCATTAGTCTTCAACATTGATTGTTGTATCACACACAAGACAATTCCTGGCATCATTCATCTAGACAACAAATCATACAATAACCATTTATCTGACTACTACCCTGAGCAATGGCGACTGACCACTATATGGAACAAGAATTACCATACAAGCTAGTTGAGGAATAAGAGTTTGAATATAATATATTCGGAAGCACTCACATCACTTTCCAACAGAAATATGATACTCCATTTAAATTTATCTCCAGATCGATCAGGTCCAATGGACTGCCAAAGCATAAACCTTTGTTTCATTAGTAGTGTAGCTCAGAGAATCCTACATGAACCTTGTCAGCCTCAGTATTGTAGTAGATATTTGCATACATTGACCTTCGATCATTTGTTCTTAAAAGACACTTTTTTCAAAGATGTTAATAGTGTTCAGTAGAGCTCATAAATGATATCCACAAGAATGTTACATGCCCTGCTGATTGTCAATGTAGCTATGGTCACACCAATTAATGGCATAGCCATCATCATCAAATCTAATTAATTGCATAAATGACCCAACTTAAGAAGCAGTTGTCAAACTAACTTAACAACATAGTCATAACGTCAAATATGATCAAAGGCATAGACAATAAATCCTTCCAAGTAATTGTCAAGTTTTCTTTCGACAATAACTCCTCACAAAGATAAAGGACATGATAGTATATATTAACACACTCATGAAATTACAAGCAAACTACTTGATTATTTCTAATTGCAAGGACACATTATATATTGACATACCTAATTAAAACAAATATGTCAAGACTATTTATTACCTGGCTTATTCCTAATGTTCCTTTTCCTGCTAAGGATTTCTGCTTATTCCTAAAGCTCAAGCTCCTTTTCTTGCTAAATGCACTCTCCTGACCACAGACAAAATATGTGTCAGTACACAGATTCTATATTATAAGCAGAATGAATTCAACTATTACTTTCATCCATATCCATTAGAGTATTGCAACCAAAACAAAAACCAAACAACCTAAGTAAACATACATTAAATGTCAGTACACATATATTTAAGCAAATATATATTACTTCCATCCATTAGAATACTTCCATCCATTAAAGTTTGCACAAGAACTAATTATGGATATGGCGTCCGTGTCAGTGGTGTCTAGTAGTTATGCTCCTTCCCAACTGGCCAATGCTATCTTCTGTGACATATGCACTAAGCACTATTACTAGCTTTGGGCCATCAATGAAATTTGTCTCTTGTTAGCTTCCACTGAACCCATATTGCACCAAAACTTGTGTTGCTTGATTTCTGTACACAAGTAAGATTCTACCCAGGTAGATGCCTCTTGCTCGATCATACGCATCCTAAAAAAATCTATGTTCATTCATCCTAAACAAATTTAACTGACAATATTGTCAAAGAGAAGCTAATCTCAATTGATACTAGATTTAAAAACACAAAATCAAAATTTTCATTTATTGTGGCATTTCATCGAGTAACTTAACTTCAACATTTTCAAAAACTCTAATGATGATTTGTACAGGGAATTCAAGGATAGAGATTTACGTTAACAAGAGGAAGTGTTTGAGTGCTGTTGTAGGTCCTTCTTCGGACGGACGGGCGGCGACCTTCCTGAGTCACATCCGGCTGCGGGGCGCATACGGCGCTACACAGAAAGGGATGCAGCTGCGACTCGGCTCCTACGCCGCGCTCCCGGGCTCCGAAGCGGATTCCCGGGCTCCTCCGCCGTGCTCCCTTACGAAGGTGACGACGGAGCGGATGGAGGCACAGTGGAGGCATAGACAGGGGTTTTGGTGGGAAAGTATCACTCCCGTTTCCCGTTATACGTATTTTTATATGCGTATACAAGATTTCTGGCATTTATCAGTTGGACTGTAGTTAGACTTGTTTTGCTTAGCCTAGTCTTGGTCTAATCTTGACTTGGTTTATTTGATTGGTTTGGTTCAATTTGACTTGGTTTGGCTTGGCTTGTCTTGGTTTGAGATGGAGAGGGTTGATATATAACCCAACTACTTTTCTCTCTCCCCTCATTCACTTCTTCATTTACTTCTTCATCTTCTTCATTTACTCCTCTCACCTACCAAGTCATAGGCAAGTGCAACTTGTTTCATGGAGGAACTCTATTTTTGTTGTTCCATTGTCTTCCTCACAAGATTCTAAGACACTTTAGTACTTAGCATTTTTAATTTTCATGGTTTATTTCTTGTAGATCTAAGTTGGTTGCATTTTCGGTTTTCTTGGGTTTTGATCTACCAAACTTTATTATTTTTAAGTTTTGATGGTTCTATGTCGTAGAGAATTCAATTTTACCCTAAATGGACCTTTGAAAAGTTAGATTTCGACTTGTCTTGAGGAAGTTATAGCCAAATTAAGATTTGGACTTTTTCTAGTTCATCTGTCCTGAAATTGGCAGGGACGATAAATAGTGTCGCAGGATGAAGAGTGCAGCATGGATGCATAGTACCGCAGGAATGAATAGTATCGCATTGTTTGCATAGTACCGCATGGATGCATAGTATCGCAGGAATGAATAGTGCCACAGGAATGAATAGTATCGCATGGATTGCATAGTGCCGCATGGATACATAGTACCGCAGGAATGAATAGTGTCATATGGCTATATAGTGCCACAGAAAGCTGTATAGAGCCGCATAGTAAGGCAGAAGACTGCATAGTGCCGCAGAAGGCGACATAGTGCCGTAGAATATCGTATAGTGCCTATTTTAGCTATTTTAAACCCTACTCGACTGAATTGTGGCCAGAATTTCTTCCAACTCCCAACATGAAAGTTGTAGTTCTCTTCCTTGGCTTCAAGAATATGTTATTAGCTATTTTATGCAAGTTTCTCTCTTTCATGATAATGTAAGGATAGAACACGATAATGGCCTGTTAAGGCGCACTCTTAGCAAGTAACAACTAACGTGACATGATAGTGGCCCGTCGTGGCACACTCTTGACAAGCACCCTTGACATGATAATACATGATAGTGGCCCATCGTGGCACACTCTTGATAAGTAAACCTAACATGCTAACCTCGATATGCTGTTGTTACGGCTATCTTGACTTGCTAAGTAACTCTTGTCTTGACACCGTGGGTGTTTGTGCTTGTATAAGCTACATGTCTCGTCTTACATCATGTCTAGGACATGAATTCCTGGTTACCATGGTCAGGGATTCATACTGAATCTGACTAAGATAATGACTAGATTGATCAAGTAGTTCATGAAGAGATTTTCCAGTTATAGGCAGTCACATTATCTGGGCGCTCTAATTGGACTTGTAGCCTTCCGTCGAGTATAGAACATTTCCAGTACACTGTCATGTGTTGCACCCCCAAGTCACCTAATCCAACTCTCTCAAATTGTGACCGGATAACCTAGATTAAGACTGCAGGACTTGTGGCTGTTGGAACATCTCGATGCATCTTGTTAGTAACTAGGCTTGTGATAACCCTATTTAGTTAAAGTATCAAGCCGTACTCATTGCTTGGCCGTGATTGATGGATGGAGTCCCGTCTAGTCTTGCATAGGCAAGACCACTACATGGTTATTTCTGCACATTACTGTTATGCTTTACTCTTGTCGATAATTGGTTGGAGACTAAGCTCTGTTCAGGTGAAAGGTTACAACCCTGGTCCTTATTTGGTTTACGGGTTGTAACTTGGCTACCAGAATAGTTCCTTAGTTGCCTTATCGTTTATCACCTTGTTTTCTCAAACTCATGTCATTTATTATCCTTTATGTCTCATGTGCTAATATACTGGTTTTAGTTCTTAAGTGAAGCCTCTCTTGTGGCACTTGCTCTTTCTGGGGTCTGACCCAGCTAGTTTTGTATGGCCAGATTTTGGAGTAGCACCCAAGGATCTTCCAGCCTTCCAGCCAGATAGTGAACACTAGGCGCAATCCTGGCAATGAGTGGGTTTTATTTTGCTCTCTCACTCTGTTGTAAATTATTCTTTTGAGGCGTTTAGCTGCCGAGCAAGTGTTAGCTCGTGTTGAATTTATATTCATGTCCGCCTAAGGGCTGTAACATGATTGACAAATCCTAGGGTTGATCATGTATGACTTAACTCTTGCTTGTCTTCGTATTTTGTATGATTAGCTTCATTATCATCTGAATATATAATATATGGGACGCCTTACTTTGTATGTCTGATGATCTACCATCTTGTTACATTTACTTGCTTGCTTGAGATTGAGACACTAGGCTTGTTCTTGACCCTAAGAGACTAATGGCTTGTTGTAAACCTTCATGCATCTAGATAGCCGTGACCGTATTACGAGGTGAGATTGGATTAAATGTACATAGCTGGCTGTGTCGGTCTCCCGCTCTCCAGTATTCTAGTTCTGGGGCGTGACTCGGTTTAAGTGGTGGCCCATGCAGGTCTTATAAATCAAGATGTGTGAGGGTTTCACTGAATAGATGTCTCAGTCAGCACTCGCCCTTGATCTCTACTCGTGTCTTCTAATCTTTCCGAAATCTTGACCTGATCACATATTTATATCCTCGATCAATTATGGTCCTTCCTTATTGTTTTCCATGTCGTTTCTTCAGCAGCATTGTTCCTGGTCCTACCGATCAGCAAGGCGAAGCACCTCCTGTCACGACCCGCTCCCGAATAACCGGGTACGAGTCGGGCACGCCCAGCCTTTGTTGTTAGACACAACAAAGTAAGCTATACCAATCTAAGGAAACTAACCAGATAAATATGTACATGAAATGAATCACAACATCTATATAAATGTGTCCCAACCAGAGTAAAGTACAATATCTGAAATTATTACATTTCAACTAAAATAAAGAGTCTGCTAGTCTAAATACATGGAAAGATAATGGAAAACTAATGAAGTACTAGGCTTCGGCAGCCTCTAGGTCAGAAGAAGCTCCAGCTGGCTCAGTAGGGAAAGCAATATCCTGTCCATAGTAGGTGTCACACAAAGCCTCCATCGCACCTGCAACATATCCTATTCAGGAGCGGAGCAAGTACAATTCTAGGTAATGAACAAGACATCATGATATGAAAGTACAAGGGAACATGGAAAGTACAGGAAGGAACATGGTGAATAAGTACATGAAAAATAGTATAAAGTACATGAAAGAACATGAGTGTAAGAACATGAAAGAACATGATATGTAAGCACCTGAAAGAACATGATATCATGGAACTATAGGAAATAAGTACAAGGTAATCTCCTGAACGTGTGTGTACTACATTTGAAATATAACTAAATATGTGACCGGCTAGGGTAAGCACCTGAAAGCACATGAATGGGCGGCTTAGGACCCGCGTGCACGATGCGGGGTCTAAGCTAAATACACCTGAGTTGTTACTTGGGATTGGTCACATAGATAGTATATTTCCCCACCCCAGATACAAGTAATAAGAACAAGAGAACATGAGCACCAGAAAGTACATGACGTGTTGCAATTGTGTCACTCAAGGAAGCACAGGATATATAATATAAAGTATAGAACCGTAGAGTGTACTTGCCTGGCTCCAGGAAAGTACTGGTATCCAAGGAAACTGGATGTCCTCCTGTAAGTAATTGACTATAAATGATAAGTCTACAATGTAGGAAAATATTCCTAGTCTAAAGATCACTTAACAACTTGGTTTACTAATTTAAACTCAACTTATACATGACTTGCTACCCTATAATTAACTCCAATAGGATACTTACCTCTCCTTAACTTCTTATATATAAATACAAAACACAGTGCTTAGCCAAAAGAGTTAGTTAAGGGTTTTTCCTACTAGGGTTCTATCAATGCCTTATGATTACCTAATTGTCATATACAAAACCAATGTGGCCACAATCAAAACTTAAGCCAACTGGTAAGTGTCCCTATGCTATCTCAGGTTAAAACCAGTTGGGTTCCACCTTAACTTCAAACAGTCCCTAATAAATCCTGCACCTTGACAGTCCATGGATGTTATCCTAAACTGGAACTTCATGAGTCATTTCTCAAATTTACTGAGAATGAACTGACAACTCAATCCCATGTTCCAGAATCTTCAAGTTCATCTACCCTGAATTATCTATACTCTGGACCAGTTGGGCTGATCCATAGGAATGTTCCCACAGGTTTAATTTGAAGTTCATTCCTGGGTTCACAGGATATATATTCCTGATTACACAGGAATACCAAGGTCTCAGGTTCCTGAGAACAGCATCTAGGTGCTAAAAAGGAAATCCAGTGATCACTTAACATGAATTCAATTAACTGAGATTCCATCTCAGGTTTTCTCCTGAGTCTCTCAGGTTTTTGCCTGAGACCAACTCAGTTTTGCACTGAATTAATTCCCAGCTACCAGAATTCATATTCAGGTTCAATCCTAAGTTCTTGGTATAACATTCCATCATTGTCTTATGAAATTGAATCATCCATTCATACATATATCCAAACCACCTATTACTACTATGTCAGGCTAGGCTGACAGCAAAAAGAAAACCACACGCTATGTTCTCAGGGTACAGCTAACTATTATTGGCCTATACTCAGTTTTAACTGAGTTTAACAATGAAATCCTGGTAACTCATCAAACGTTCAGTGTGGTTTAGATTCCTCACATGAAGTAACCATTACAGTTTAAGAAGAGAAATCTAAGCTGAACCAAGATCCCAGTTTAAAGTATTTACCCAGGTCAACTGATATGGTTCTCAGCTTGAAAACTGAACCAACATGAATAGAAAAATCTTATACTTACCTAAATCAACTTATATCTAAAACTCCAACTTATCAATTAAAAATAAATGTTGATATAGGAAAACAGATTAAGAGTCAACTAAAATCCTGCTACCAGGATCACTTCCTCTTCCTGTGTTTAGCAACCACCCAGACAACTACCAATCTACCCTACTCTAATAACTACTGCTACAATATGTGGTTAACCCTGTAGGAATTTAGACTGATATCTAGTCCTTAATCCAGTGACAACATTGAGATGTAGTCTCAATCTCATCATTCCTGGATCAACTACTGCATATGCAGTCTTAATTCCACATTCAACACAACTTTGATAACAACTATAACAATTTTATTACTCGACTTGTAATCATCAAAATATTACTCATGTGTTCCAAACTGAGCATTCGAAGGGTAATCATGAATAAGAATCAAAATTATATGAAACGCATATCATCTTAATTAACTTAATTCATTCAACAGAAACCAGCTTATACAACCTTTCTCATTTCCTTGATACAGCCAGAAACTGGACTCAAGCTCAACTGTCAAATACATGATTCAAACAACATTACCTATAGTTTTCTAAATCTAAATAAAATTATTTCGAGAGATCGGAAAGGAATTCGAGAATGAACTTACCAGTGTTCTAAAACACAAGTTTAGGATAATCAACAAAATGAGATCCACTTGATTCTAGATCTCGATCTAGCACCCAAAATAAACGAAAAGCCAAGTCAAAGAAGAGCACGACAGAAATCATTGAATCAAATCAAACCTATACCTCTTCGATTAATCTCAGAAGTAAATTCCCGAACAGATCAAGAGCTTGAGGAGAAATTTCCAAGTCCAACTACAATTATATTGATGAGGGATTAGATCAAGGAGAAATGAATCAAGGATCAATTAGATTGGTAAAACTAACTCACTCGATTAAAATTTAGTCGATCCTCTCCTGCTTCCTTCTGTTGCGTCCCACTCTTCGTGTCGTCCGTCAACCAAGGAAGGAGTTCGCCGAGGCATGGTGATTCGCCATAGCCAATGCAGAGCAAAATTTCGGAAGGGAAGAAGGAATGGTTGTCGAATTGGAGAGGGTTGTTGCAGCTGAGGAGGGTGGCTTAAATAGGCCAGGTAGCGTGAGGCTCAGGCTTCCATCTTGGCGGGAAAATTTCTTGCTCCCTCTCTGACAGGTTGTTAGAGTTGTCAGAGCACATGGTTGCTCTCCATGGCCGTTAGAAATTGGGTTTGTGAGCAGAATTCAAATGTTCAAAAGTTTAGGTGTGGAAGAACTAATCCTTTCCATAAGATTAATGGCTGTGGGTTGAAAGTCATTTGGGCTGGTTTGATTCCAAAGGATTTGGCTGAATGCATTGGACTGGATTATGGGCTTTAGTAAAAGTCCAAAATATATAACCAATAGAGAGAAGAAACTCAAATAATTGGGCTAAGGAAAATCAATAACAGAAATATTGATTTAGGAAGAATATATTCAGAAAATTATTTGAAAAAGAAAAAAATAAATTTCCTGAAAAAGTGGAGTTACAAATATTCCCCCCCTCTGAAAAATTTCGTCCTCGAAATTCAATGGCCAAAACAATATCTGCAACTCTCAAGAATTCCAAACACCCGTTGTTTTATTGAAAATAGAACTCCACAAACAGGATATCACTATCAATCAAACAGAGTGGGATAGCGCTCCCGCATCTCGTCCTCGCGCTCCCATGTGGACTCTTCCGGAGAGTGGTGTCTCCACATGACACGGACAAGAGGAATGGTCTGGCTCCGCAGACGCTTCTCCCTCCGGTCGAGGATCTCTACTGGCTGCTCCTCGTAAGTCAATCTAGGGCTCACCTCCAGCTCAGAATAGTCCACCACATGGCTCGGGTCTGGAATGTAGCGTCGAAGCTGGGACACGTGAAAAACGTCGTGCACTCCCTCCAAGCTAGCTGGCCACCTCGCCAATCCGCGCTGTCACATCGAAAGGCCTGATAAATCTCGGTCTGAGCTTCTCGCCTCTGCCAAAGCGGATTACGCCCCTAGTCGACGAGATCTTCAGGAACACTCCTTCTCCACCCGCGAACTCCAGTGGCCGTCTGTTACTGTCCGTCCAGTGCTTCTGCCGATCCTGTACAACTCTGAGATGCCCTGAGCCTTTGAGATCAAATACGATAATTACACACAAGAAAAATAATATAATGATCAAGGATTAAATAGGCACGAATGGAATGAAGTTCAATTACATCTTAGAGGAGCAAAATCATGAAGACACAATTATTAGGTACGATCAAGAATTGATAGTTTAACACAGGTAGACTAGAACAAGATAGAAAATCATGGTCAGATAGACATGACTTAAGATCGAAGTTTAGACAAGTCACAAACGAAGTACGGAGTCACAATCTGGTAATACACAATTTTGAGGAATTCAATGATCTAACGATAAAATACTAGAAAGAAAATTTAGCAAGGATTGATTGAGGAGACATACGCAATACTCAGAAGTTACAGTATCAAATCAGGATGAACGTGCAAGGATCTGTGATTCTCGAAGACCAATAATCATATAAAAAGGGATATAGTTTCCATGGTGTCCGGGAACATATGGCTATTCGAAATCACTTTGCCTAGAATCCCTACCCCGCCAGTATATATCTGACTGCAGTGGACTTCAGCTCCGTGACTCAAATAACAATACGTTACCGAATAATCTGTCGACCTTATCCATTTTCCAACAATCATTGATGAAGCAACCCAAGAGATCAAGGTATGAAGAATATGACAAGTCTCGACAGTACTCGAAAAACTATGATTGTCTGAAATCACTTCAACTTAAAGTTCCTGCCTCGCCAGCGCGCTACTGGCTGCAGTGAACCCTCAGTCTCCATAATCCAGCTAATGGCTGCAGCGCGCAACTGTCATGCCATAGTAGGTCATCGAATAGCCTCTCGACTTTATCCCTAGGAATTTCAAAAGAGTTTCAAGGAATTTAAAATGAATTTCAATAGTCCAAGTCAAGAAGATTGTGAGGTTATCTGACTATTAGAATACAAGAGTCTATTAGGTACTAAAAATGACAAGGGATCCACTCAGTGAGTACAAAAGGGCAACCAGGGAGATTTAAAATTTTAGAAATGGAGCGAAGTTTCAAATGATGACGGAATATCAACTAATATCTGGAATGGTAACAAGATTCCATATATGGGACGTTATCCCGAAAGGATAACAGAGTCTCAAAGGATGAACTGAGGCAAGGTATTAGATAGGAGACAAGTTTCAAAATAAGAAATAAAATCCCGTACTGGAAACAAGGTTCAACAATATCTCAATTAACAACGAAACCTCAGACAAAATTTTAAAGGGGAAACAACCTCCCATAGGATGCAAGTCTCAATTAGAGGACCAATATCAACAAGATCGTGATTAGGAAATAAAATCTCTAGTAGAAAATCTTGACGAGGAAACAAGGTTTATAATAGTGACTAGAAAACAAGTTCTAATAAGAGACAAGGTATTAGATTGTAAACATGAAACAAGCGAATCTTAACAGCAACAAAATCGTAAATAGAGAACAAGTCCCGAATAAAGTCAAGAATAGAAAAAAGAATCTCAAACAAGCATCAATAGAAGCGAAGGTTCAAACAAGGTTTCAGAATGATATTTCAAGTAGGAATAATTCTGGAGTAGTACAAGTTCGATTAGCGAACAGAATATCAATAAATGAGTAGGAACAAGTATCCATAAAACAAGCAAATCTTGGATAGGAGACAGGATCGAAACAAAAATAATGGACCAACAACTCTCGACTAGAAAATCAAAGTCATGAATGAGGAAACAATTCTCGAATAGGAAACGAAATCTTCAAACCCTCAAAGGTATTTGCAACAATGTCTGCATAGGGCGGAGCTTTAAACAAGTTTCGAATGAGGAACAGGATTTTGAAATAAAATCTCGAGAAACGATTAAATATCAATTAACACAGAGTTTGATAAAGATACAAAATTTGCAAATAGGAGCCATCACTAGGAAACAAAGTCAGGAATGATGAATATGAAAACGGTATCGATTAATGGATTTCAAACAATTATCAAATTATGGATCTGAAACAAGTTTTTACCGAAATAGGAAACAATATCTCGAAGTAAGTTTCGAATATCCGCCAAGATTCCAAAATAGAAAACAAGAAGTTTCAAGAAATGGTCTAGATGCTAAAAGAATTTTAAGGAGAGACTGGATTGCTAATTAGATACATGATTTTTCCAACCATGCAAAAGAAATCTTCTGTCTTCAGTCTAACTTCAGTGTTTCTCCGGGACTGGAATCTCTTCAACCTTTTTCAACTGTTCTGTCGTAGACTGGTCCCTGTGGTAGTGCTCCATGCTGTTGCTGAACCTGGAGAGACGAGTCCTTCTGTGATACTGGTGCTCCTCGTGCTTGTTCTCAGCAGTGCGATCAACGATCTCCAGATAATCTTTGACTTGATGGGAAGACGATCCGTAGAACAAGCATAGTCTCCGTCTTTTGCGGCACTCCTTGAAGTGATGTCCTGGATGGCGGCAAAAAAATACAAATGATCGTTGACTGGATCTGAATCTGGATCTCCCGTTGAGGTGACTGAAGTACAGGGACTCCGACAGAAATATATGGTTGCTGGCTGATGACTGCTGAGATCCTGATGCTCCTCGATCATTATGATCTGCGACTTGCTGGCAATCCTTCATCCAGTGAACGTGGGCCTGAATCTGTCTTTTGATGGTATGACTGAAGAAGCGCTGTCTGAGTGTTACGACGCTTTGCGGGTCCAGGCTAGTTGCTGTCTTCGTCATAAGTCTTCATGTCTCTCCTGGCCTTTAGCTTCCGGTCTTGTTCTATTGTCTGTGCTACATTCTGGATCTCCTGGCTGATAGCTCCAATCTTCAGAGGAGTCGAGTCCTTAGGGACTTGGATGATCTTCAGTTGCGACTCCAGGTTCTCGATCTGCTCCTCGACGCAAGATATGTGCTCGGTGTCGGAGAAGTCCAAAGGTCTGGAAGTCTGGAAAGCATGTCTTTTCTGGCTCGAAAAGTGCATTCACAAATTTGGCTTGGAAAATGACGGCTTGCACTCTCTGGGTATCAAGGAACTCTTCAATCATCTCCGTCAACCACGTACTACCCATGGGGATAGTAGGGACGACCTGCGGGGTGGAAGCTTGGAGACCTCAAGTATAGGTGGATCAACCGTTCCGGTGTCGCGTGCTTGAATTATCTGAAAAACAGAAAACTGTTAAAATAACCTAGACCTAAATACAACAAGTGTTTATAGAAAATCAATATACCTGATATACCCGATATACCCTTATTTTCTGATTTTCCTATGCTGTGATCAAGTTTTCCTAGTTATATCAATTCCTCCAATAGTACGCTAAGTCCTAGGTACCATTAGGATGGACCTGCATGGGCCACCACTAAAAACATGTCACGACCCGCTTCCGAATAACCGGATACGAGTCGGACACGCCCAACCTTTGTTGTTAGACACAACAAAGTAAGCTGTACCAATCTAGGGAAACTAACCAGATAAATATGTACATGAAATGAATCACAGCATCTATATAAATGTGTCCCAACCAGAGTAAAGTACAATATCTGAAATTATTACATTTCAACTAAAATAAAGAGTCTGCTAGTCTCAATACATGGAAAGATAATGGAAGACTAATGAATTACTAGGCTTCTGCAGCCTCTAGGTCAGAAGCAGCTCCAGCTGGCTCAGTAGGGAAAGCAATATCCTGTCTATAGTAGGTGTCACACAAAGCCTCCATCTCACCTGCAACATATCCTATTCAGGAGCGGAGCAAGTACAATTCTAGGTAATGAACAAGACATCATGATATGAAAGTACAAGGGAACATGGAAAGTACAGGAAGGAACATGGTGAATAAGTACATGAAAAACAGTGTAAAGTACATGAAAGAACATGAGTGTAAGAACATGAAAGAACATGATATGTAAGCACCTGAAAGAACATGATATCATGGAACTACAGGAAATAAGTACAAGGTAAACTCCTGAACATGTGTGTACTACATTTGAAATATAACTAAATATGTGGCCGGCTAGGGTAAGCACCTGAAAGCACATGAATGGGCGGCTTAGGACCCGTGTGCACGATGCGGGGTCTAAGCTAAACACACCTGAGTTGTTACTTGGGATTGGTCACATAGATAGTATATTTCCCCACCCCAGATACAAGTAATAAGAACAAGAGAACATGAGCACCAGAAAGTACATGACGTGTTGCAATTGTGTCACTCAAGGAAGCACAGGATATATAATGTAAAGTACAGAACCGTAGAGTGTACTTGTCTGGCTCCAGGAAAGTACTGGTATCCAAGGAAACTGGATGTCCTCCTGTAAGTAATTGACTATAAATGATAAGTCTACAATGTAGGAAAATATTCCTAGTCTAAAGATCACTTAACAACTTGGTTTACTAATTTAAACCCAACTTATACATGACTTGCTACCCTATAATTAACTCCAATAGGATACTTACCTCTCCTTAACTTCTTATATATAAATACAAAACACAGTGCTTAGCCAAAAGAGTTAGTTAAGGGTTTTTCCTACTAGGGTTCTATCAATGCCTTATGATTACCTAATTGTCATATACAAAACCAATGTGGCCACAATCAAAACTTAAGCCAACTGGTAAGTGTCCCTATGCTATCTCAGGTTAAAATCAGTTGGGTTCCACCTTAACTTCAAACAGTCCCTAATAAATCCTGCACCTTGACAGTCCATGGATGTTATCCTAAACAGGAACTTCATGAGTCATTTCTCAAATTTACTGAGAATGAACTGACAACTCAATCCCATGTTCCAGAATCTTCAAGTTCATCTACCCTGAATCATCTATACTCTGGACCAGTTGGGCTGATCCATAGGAATGTTCCCACAGGTTCAATTTGAAATTCATTCCTGGGTTCACAGGATATATATTCCTGATTACACAGGAATACCAAGGTCTCAGGTTCCTGAGAACAGCATCTAGGTGCTAAAAAGGAAATCCAGTGATCACTTAACATGAATTCAATTAACTGAGATTCCATCTCAGGTTTTCTCCTGAGTCTCTCAGGTTTTTGCCTGAGACAAACTCAGTTTTGCACTGAATTAATTCCCAGCTACCAGAATTCATATTCAGGTTCAATCCTAAGTTCTTGGTATAACATTCCTTCATTGTCTTATGAAATTGAATCATCTATTCATACATATATCCAAACCACCTATTACTACTATGTCAGGCTAGGCTGACAGCAAAAAGAAAACCACACGCTATGTTCTCAGGGTAGAGCTAACTATTATTGGCCTATACTCAGTTTTAACTGAGTTTAACAATGAAATCCTGGTAACTCATCAAACGTTCAGTGTGGTTTAGATTCCTCACATGAAGTAACCATTACAGTTTAAGAAGAGAAACCTAAGCTGAACCAAGATTCCAGTTTAAAGTATTTACCCAGGTCAACTGATATGGTTCTCAGCTTGAAAACTGAACCAACATGAATAGAAAAATCTCATACTTACCTAAATCAACTTATATCTAAAACTCCAACTTATCAATTGAAAATAAATGTTGATATAGGAAAACAGATTCAGAGTCAACTAAAATCCTGCTACCAGGATCACTTCCTCTTCCTGTGTTTAGCAACCACCCAGACAACTACCAATCTACCCTACTCTAATAACTACTGCTACAATATGTGGTTAACCCTGTAGGATTTTAGACTGATATCTAGTCCTTAATCCAGTGACAACATTGAGATGTAGTCTCAATCTCATCATTCCTGGATCAACCACTGCATATGCAGTCTTAATTCCACATTCAACACAACTTTGATAACAAGTATAACAATTTTATTACTCGACTTGTAATCATCAAAATATTACTCAGGTGTTCCAAACTGAGCATTCGAAGGGTAATCATGAATAAGAATCAAAATTATATGAAACGCATATCATCTTAATTAACTTAATTCATTCAACAGAAACCAACTTATACAACCTTTCTCATTTCCTTCCTACAGTAATTAGGGACTGAACCAACACACAATATGTTTAATAATTGCAACATGAGGATTTCTAAATATAATAACTCCACTGCATTCTCAAATTGGAATGTATTAGCCCATTGATCATATCTAAACAGGATAAATCTACTCCATCTCACATATTCTCTATCATACAATCATTATCCCGTTATACACATGCACCCAAAACTCAAATATGGACATATTTGGAGTTACCTGTGAGTTGTCAGATCCTTGATACAGCCAGAAACTGGACTCAAGCTCAACTGTCAAATACATGATTCAAACAACATTACCTATAGTTTTCTAAATCTAAACAAAATTATTTCGAGACATCGGAAAGGAATTCGAGAATGAACTTACCAGTGTTCTAAAACACAAGTTTAGGATAATCAACAAAACGAGATCCACTTGATTCTAGATCTCGATCTAGCACCCAAAATAAACGAAAAGCCAAGTCAAAGAAGAGCACGACAGTAATCATTGAATCAAATCAAACCTATACCTCTTCGATTAATCTCAGAAGCAAATTCCCGAACAGATCAAGAGCTTGAGGAGAAATTTCCAAGTCCAACTACAATTATATTGATGAGGGATTAGATCAAGGAGAAATGAATCAAGGATCAATTAGATTGGTAAAACTAACTCACTCGATTAGAATTTAGTCGATCCTCTCCTGCTTTCTGCTGTTGCGTCCCACTCTTCGTGTCGTCCGTCAACCAAGGAAGGAGTTCGTCGAGGCATGGTGATTTGCCATGGCCAATGCAGAGCAAAATTTCGGAAGGAAAGAAGGAATGGTTGTCGAATTGGAGAGGGTTGTTGTAGCTGAGGAGGGTGGCTTAAATAGGCCAGGTAGCGTGAGGCTCAGGCTTCCATCTTGGCGGGAAAATTTCTTGCTCCCTCTCTGACAGGTTGTTAGAGTTGTCAGAGCACATGGTTGCTCTCCATGGCCGTTAGAAATTGGGTTTGTGAGCAGAATTCAAATGTTCAAAAGTTTAGGTGTGGAAGAACTAATCCTTTCCATAAGATTAATGGCTGTGGATTGAAAGTCATTTGGGCTGGTTTGATTCCAAAGGATTTGGCTGAATGCATTGGGCTGGATTATGGGCTTTAGTAAAAGTCCAAAATATATAACCAATAGAGAGAAGAAACTCAAATAATTGGGCTAAGGAAAATCAATAACAGAAATATTGATTTAGGAAGAATATATTCAAAAAATTATTTGAAAAAGAAAAAAATAAATTTCCTGAAAAAGTGGAGTTACAAATATTCCCCCCCTCTGAAAAATTTCGTCCTCGAAATTCAATGGCCAAAACAATATCTGCAACTCTCAAGAATTCCAAACACCCGTTATTTTATTGAAAATAGAACTCCACAAACAGGATACAATCACTATCAATCAAACAGAGTGGAATAGCGCTCCCGCATCTCGTCCTCGCGCTCCCATGTGGACTCTCCCGGAGAGTGGTGTTTCTACATGACACGGACAAGAGGAATGGTCTGGTTCCGCCGACGCTTCTCCCTCCGGTCGAGGATCTCTACTGGCCGCTCCTCGTAAGTCAATCTAGGGCTCACCTCCAGCTCAGAATAGTCCACCACATGGCTCGGGTCTGGAATGTAGCGTCGAAGATGGGACACGTGAAAAATGTCGTGCACTCCCTCCAAGCTAGCTGGCCACCTCGCCAATCCGCGCTGTCACATCGAAAGGCCTGATAAATCTCGGTCTGAGCTTCCCGCCTCTGCCAAAGCGGATTACGCCCCTAGTCGACGAGATCTTCAGGAACACTCCTTCTCCACCCGCGAACTCTAGTGGCCGTCTGTTACTGTCCGTCCAGTGCTTCTGCCGATCCTGTGCAACTCTGAGATGCCCTGAGCCTTTGAGATCAAATACGATAATTACACACAAGAAAAATAATAAAATGATCAAGGATTAAATAGGCACGAATGGAATGAAGTTCAATTACATCTTAGAGGAGCAAAATCATGAAGACACAATTATTAGGTACGATCAAGAATTGATAGTTTAACACAGGTAGACTAGAACAAGATAGAAAATCATGGTCAGATAGACATGACTTAAGATCGAAGTTTAGACAAGTCACAAACGAAGTACGGAGTCATAATCTGGTAATACACAATTTTGAGGAATTCAATGATCTAACGATAAAATGCTAGAAAAAAAATTTAGCAAGGATTGATTGAGGAGACGTACGCAATACTCAGAAGTTACAGTATCAAATCAGGATAAACGTGCAAGGATCTGTGATTCTCGAAGACCAATAATCGTATAAAAAGGGATATAGTTTCCATGGTGTCCGGGAACATATGGCTATTCGAAATCACTTTGCCTAGAATCCCTACCCCGCCAGTATATATCTGACTGCAGTGGACTTCGGCTCCGTGACTCAAATAACAATATGTCACCGAATAATCTGTCGACCTTATCCATTTTCCAACAATCATTGATGAAGCAACCCAAGAGATCAAGGTATGAAGAATATGACAAGTCTCGACATTACTCGAAAACCTATGATTGTCTGAAATTACTTCAACTTAAAGTTCCTGCCTCGCCAGCGCGCTACTGGCTGTAGTGAACCCTCAGTCTCCATAATCCAGCTAATGGCTGCAGCGCGCAACTGTCATGCCATAGTAGGTCATCGAATAGCCTCTCGACTTTATCCCTAGGAATTTCAAAAGAGTTTCAAGGAATTTAAAATGAATTTCAATAGTCCAAGTCAAGAAGATGGTGAGGTTATCTGACTATTAGAATACAAGAGTCTATTAGGTACTAAAAATGACAAGGGATCCACTCAGTGAGTACAAAAGGGCAACCAGGGAGATTTAAAATTTCAGAAATGGAGCGAAGTTTCAAATGATGACGGAATATCAACTGATATCTGGAATAGTAACAAGATTCCATATATGGGACGTTATCCCGAAAGGATAACAGAGTCTCAAAGGATGAACTGAGGCAAGGTATTAGATAGGAGACAAGTTTCAAAATAAGAAATAAAATCCCGTACTGGAAACAAGGTTCAACAACATCTCAATTAACAACGAAACCTCAGACAAAATTTCGAAGGAAAAACAACCTCCCATAGGATGCAAGTCTCAATTAGAGGACCAATATCAACATGGTCATGATTAGGAAATAAAATCTCGACTAGAAAATCTTGACGAGGAAACAAGGTTTATAATAGTGACTAGAAAACAAGTTCTAATAGGAGACAAGGTATTAGATTGTAAACATGAAACAAGCGAATCTTAACAGCAACAAAATCGTAAATAGAGAACAAGTCCCGAATAAAGTCAAGAATAGAAAATAGAATCTCAAACAAGCATCAATAGAAGCGAAGGTTCAAACAAGGTTTCAGAATGATATTTCAAGTAGGAATAATTCTGGAGTAGTACAAGTTCGATTAGCGAACAGAATATCAATAAATGAGTAGGAACAAGTATCCATAAAACAAGCAAATCTTGGATAGGAGACAGGATCGAAACAAAAATAGTGGACCAACAACTCTCGACTAGAAAATCGAAGTCATGAATGAGGAAACAAGTCTCGAATAGGAAACGAAATCTTCAAACCCTCCAAGGTATTTGCAACAATGTCTGCATAGGGCGGAGCTTTAAACAAGTTTCGAATGAGGAACAGGATTTCGAAATAAAATCTCGAGAAACGATTAAATATCAATTAACACGAAGTTTGATAAAGATAAAAAATTTGCAAATAGGAGCCATCACTAGGAAACAAAGTCAGGAATGATGAATATGAAAACGGTATCGATTAATGGATTTCAAACAATTATCAAATTATGGATCTGAAAAAAGTTTTTACCGAAATAGGAAACAATATCTCGAAGTAAGTTTCGAATACCCGCCAAGATTCCAAAATAGAAAACAAGAAGTTTTAAGAAATGGTCTAGATGCTAAAAGAATTTTAAGGAGAGACTGGATTGCTAATTAGATACATGATTTTTCCAACCATGCAAAAGAAATCTTCTGTCTTCAGTCTAACTTCAGTGTTTCTCCGGGACTGGAATCTCTTCAACCTTTTTCAACTGTTCTATCGTAGACTGGTCCCTGTGGTAGTGCTCCATGCTGTTGCTGAACCTGGAGAGACGAGTCCTTCTGTGATAATGGTGCTCCTCGTGCTTGTTCTCAGCAGTGCGATCAACGATCTCCAGATAATCTTTGACTTGATGGAAAGACGATCCGTAGAACAAGCATAGCCTCCGTCTTTTGCGGCACTCCTCGAAGTGATGTCCTGGATGGCGGCAAAAAAATACAAATGATCGTTGACTGGATCTGAATCTGGATCTCCCGCTGAGGTGACTGAAGTGCAGGGACTCCGACAGAAATATATGGTTGCTGGCTGCTGACTGCGGAGATCCTGATGCTCCTCGATCATTGTGATCTGCGACTTGCTGGCAATCCTTCATCCAGTGAACGTAGGCCTGAATCTGTCTTTTGATGGTGTGACTGAAGAAGCGCTGTCTGAGTGTTACGACGCTTTGCGGGTCCAGGCTAGTTGTTGTCTTCGTCATAAGTCTTCATGTCTCTCCTGGCCTTCAGCTTTCGGTCTTGTTCTATTGTCTGTGCTACATTCTGGATCTCCTGGCTGATAGCTCCAATCTTCAGAGGAGTCGAGTCCTTAGGGACTTGGATGATCTTCAGTTGCGACTCCAGGTTCTCGATCTGCTCCTCGACGCAAGATATGTGCTCGGTGTCGGAGAAGTCCAAAGGTCTGGAAGTCTGGAAAGCATGTCTTTTCTGGCTCGAAAAGTGCATTTACAAATTTGGCTTGGAAAATGACGGCTTGCTCTCTCTGGGTATCAAGGAACTCTTCAATCATCTCCGTCAACCACGTACTACCCATGGGGATAGTAGGGACGACCTGCGGGGTGGAAGCTTGGAGACCTCAAGTATAGGTGGATCAACCGTTCCGGTGTCGCGTGCTTGAATTATCTGAAAAACAGAAAACTGTTAAAATAACCTAGACCTAAATACAACAAGTATTTATAGAAAATCAATATACCTGATATACCCGATATACCCTTATTTTCCGATTTTCCTATGCTGTGATCAAGTTTTCCTAGTTATATCAAGTCCCCCAATAGTACGCTAAGTCCTAGGTACCATTAGGATGGACCTGCATGGGCCACCACTAAAAACATGTCACGACCCGCTTCCGAATAACCGGATACGAGTCGGACACGCCCAGCCTTTGTTGTTAGACACAACAAAGTAAGCTGTACCAATCTAGGGAAACTAACCAGATAAATATGTACATGAAATGAATCACAGCATCTATATAAATGTGTCCCAACCAGAGTAAAGTACAATATCTGAAATTATTACATTTCAACTAAAATAAAGAGTCTGCTAGTCTCAATACATGGAAAGATAATAGAAAACTAATAAAGTACTAGGCTTCTGCAGCCTCTAGGTCAGAAGTAGCTCCAGCTGGCTCAGTAGGGAAAGCAATATCCTGTCCATAGTAGGTGTCACACAAAGCCTCCATCTCACCTGCAACATATCCTATTCAGGAGCGGAGCAAGTACAATTCTAGGTAATGAACAAGACATCATGATATGAAAGTACAAGGGAACATGGAAAGTACAGGAAGAAACATGGTGAATAAGTACATGAAAAACAGTGTAAAGTACATGAAAGAACATGAGTGTAAGAACATGAAAGAACATGATATGTAAGCACCTGAAAGAATATGATATCATGGAACTACAGGAAATAAGTACAAGGTAAACTCCTGAACATGTGTGTACTACATTTGAAATATAACTAAATATGTGGCCGGCTAGGGTAAGCACCTGAAAGCACCTGAAAGCACATGAATGGGCGGCTTAGGACCCGCGTGCACGATGCGGGGTCTAAGCTAAACACACCTGAGTTGTTACTTGGGATTGGTCACATAGATAGTATATTTCCCCACCCCAGATACAAGTAATAAGAACAAGAGAACATGAGCACCAGAAAGTACATGACGTGTTGCAATTGTGTCACTCAAGGAAGCACAGGATATATAATGTAAAGTACAGAACCGTAGAGTGTACTTGCCTGGCTCCAGGAAAGTACTGGTATCCAAGGAAACTGGATGTCCTCCTGTAAGTAATTGACTATAAATGATAAGTCTACAATGTAGGAAAATATTCCTAGTCTAAAGATCACTTAACAACTTGGTTTACTAATTTAAACTCAACTTATACCTGACTTGCTACCCTATAATTAACTCCAATAGGATACTTACCTCTCCTTAACTTCTTATATATAAATACAAAACACAGTGCTTAGCCAAAAGAGTTAGTTAAGGGTTTTTCCTACTAGGGTTCTATCAATGCCTTATGATTACCTAATTGTCATATACAAAACCAATGTGGCCACAATCAAAACTTAAGCCAACTGGTAAGTGTCCCTATGCTATCTCAGGTTAAAACCAGTTGGGTTCCACCTTAACTTCAAACAGTCCCTAATAAATCTTGCACCTTGACAGTCCATGGATGTTATCCTAAACTGGAACTTCATGAGTCATTTCTCAAATTTACTGAGAATGAACTGACAACTCAATCCCATGTTCCAGAATCTTCAAGTTCATCTACCCTGAATCATCTATACTCTGGACCAGTTGGGCTGATCCATAGGAATGTTCCCACAGGTTCAATTTGAAGTTCATTCCTGGGTTCACAGGATATATATTCCTGATTACACAGGAATACCAAGGTCTCAGGTTCCTGAGAACAGCATCTAGGTGCTAAAAAGGAAATCCAGTGATCACTTAACATGAATTCAATTAACTGAGATTCCATCTCAGGTTTTCTCCTGAGTCTCTCAGGTTTTTGCCTGAGACAAACTCAGTTTTGCACTGAATTAATTCCCAGCTACCAGAATTCATATTCAGGTTCAATCCTAAGTTCTTGGTATAACATTCCATCATTGTCTTATGAAATTGAATCATCCATTCATACATATATCCAAACCACCTATTACTACTATGTCAGGCTAGGCTGACAGCAAAAAGAAAACCACACGCTTTGTTCTCAGGGTACAGCTAACTATTATTGGCCTATACTCAGTTTTAACTGAGTTTAACAATGAAATCCTGGTAACTCATCAAACGTTCAGTGTGGTTTAGATTCCTCACATGAAGTAACCATTACAGTTTAAGACGAGAAATCTAAGCTGAACCAAGATTCCAGTTTAAAGTATTTACCCAGGTCAACTGATATGGTTCTCAGCTTGAAAACTGAACCAACATGAATAGAAAAATCTCATACTTACCTAAATCAACTTATATCTAAAACTCTAACTTATCAATTGAAAATAAATGTTGATATAGGAAAACAGATTCAGAGTCAACTAAAATCCTGCTACCAGGATCACTTCCTCTTCCTGTGTTTAGCAACCACCCAGACAACTACCAATCTATCCTACTCTAATAACTACTGCTACAATATGTGGTTAACCCTGTAGGAATTTAGACTGATATCTAGTCCTTAATCCAGTGACAACATTGAGATGTAGTCTCAATCTCATCATTCCTGGATCAACCACTGCATATGCAGTCATAATTCCACATTCAACACAACTTTGATAACAACTATAACAATTTTATTACTCGACTTGTAATCATCAAAATATTACTCAGGTGTTCCAAACTGAGCATTCGAAGGGTAATCATGAATAAGAATCAAAATTATATGAAACGCATATCATCTTAATTAACTTAATTCATTCAACAGAAACCAGCTTATACAACCTTTCTCATTTCCTTCCTACAGTAATTAGGGACTGAACCAACACACAATATGTTTAATGATTGCAACATGAGGATTTCTAAATATAATAACTCCACTGCATTCTCAAATTGGAATGTATTAGCCCATTGATCATATCTAAACAGGATAAATCTACTCCATCTCACATATTCTCTATCATACAATTATTATCCCGTTATACACATGCACCCAAAACTCAAATATGGACAGATTTGGAGTTACCTGTGAGTTGTCAGATCCTTGATACAGCCAGAAACTGGACTCAAGCTCAACTGTCAAATACATGATTCAAACAACATTACCTATAGTTTTCTAAATATAAACAAAATTATTTCGAGAGATCGGAAAGGAATTCGAGAATGTACTTACTAGTGTTCTAAAACACAAGTTTAGGATAATCAACAAAACGAGATCCACTTGATTCTAGATCTCGATCTAGCACCCAAAATAAACGAAAAGCCAAGTCAAAGAAGAGCACGACAGTAATCATTGAATCAAATCAAACCTATACCTCTTCGATTAATCTTAGAAGCAAATTCCCGAACAGATCAAGAGCTTGAGGAGAAATTTCCAAGTCCAACTACAATTATATTGATGAGGGATTAGATCAAGGAGAAATGAATCAAGGATCAATTAGATTGGTAAAACTAACTCACTCGATTAGAATTTAGTCGATCCTCTCCTGCTTCCTGCTGTTGCGTCCCACTCTTCGTGTCGTCCGTCAACCAAGGAAGGAGTTCGTCGAGGCATGGTGATTCACCATAGCCAATGCAGAGCAAAATTTCGGAAGGGAAGAAGGAATGGTTGTCGAATTGGAGAGGGTTGTTGCAGATGAGGAGGGTGGCTTAAATAGGCCAGGTAGCGTGAGACTCAGGCTTCCACTTGGCGGGAAAATTTCTTGCTCCCTCTCTGACAGGTTGTTAGAGTTGTCAGAGCACATGGTTGCTCTCCATGGCCGTTAGAAATTGGGTTTGTGAGCAGAATTTAAATGTTCAAAAGTTTAGGTGTGGAAGAACTAATCCTTTCCATAAGATTAATGGCTGTGGGTTGAAAGTCATTTGGGCTGGTTTGATTCCAAAGGATTTGGCTGAATGCATTGGGCTGGATTATGGGCTTTAGTAAAAGTCCAAAATATATAACCAATAGAGAGAAGAAACTCAAATAATTGGGCTAAGGAAAATCAATAACAGAAATATTGATTTAGGAAGAATATATTCAAAAAATTATTTGAAAAAGAAATAAATAAATTTCCTGAAAAAGTGGAGTTACACCTCCAGTGGACCAGCAGCAACCTGGAGACCAAGTCCAGCACTCCGGAGCGGCCTTCCGAGTCATGCATTCCGGGGATCCAGAGCCTCCAGTTCAGTCAGTCTAGCCTACAGAGCCTGATAATGGAACCCTGGTGGGTCTCATCAGGGAATTGCTTGCATCTCAAGATCGTCGGGGCGATGCCCTGCACCAGACAGTACAACATGCCATGGACAGAGTTGGTTACCAAGGGAACAACGCGGCCAACAGCTTCAAACATCTGAACCCTCCTTTCTTTAACGATACTGAAGATGCTATTGCTGCTGATGCATGGCTTCAGGATATAGAGGTTATCCTGGAAGTAGCTAGGATTCCTGAGGAAGAGAAGGTGGCTGTTGTGTGCCTGCAGTTATTGGACTTAGCCCGCAGCTGGTGGGCGATGCTAGCAGTTGGATTACCGATGCCTGTCTCATGGGCGGTATTCAGCAACAAGTTCCAGACCAAGTACTTCAACGCAGTAGCTCGGTATAATCTGCAGACGAGATTCACCAATCTTAAGCAGATGGGTAGGATGGTCGATGGATATACGGCCAAGTTTTCTGTATCAGTCGGTTTGCTCCTACCTTGGTGGCAACCAAATTGGATTGAGCCCAGCAATTCCAGCAGGGGCTCCACCTAAAGATTATTATAGCAGTGGAGTACTTTGAATACCAGATGTTTGATGCCGTCTTGCGAGCAGCAAAAAGGCATGAGTATACCTCGCAGAGGATTGTAGATAGAAGCGGGGGATGGAAGAGGTCCCACGGGCAGATATCCCAATCATCTGCACCAGCCCCGGCAGCTAGGGCTTTGACTATTGGAGCCCCTAGGAGGGTGACCACAGTTTCGTAGATTCAGCACTCGATGCCGGCGTATCCTCAGCAATAGAAGCAGAAGCAGTCTTCCGCAATAGGCTACACTCAATGTGTGAAGCCAGGACATGTAGTATCAGAGTGTCGTAGAGCACTGGGATTGTGCTTGGCTTGTGGGGCACCGGATCACAAGATAGGGTCATGTTCGAATAGAGCCAGATCATCGTCATCAAACCTAACCAGTCCATCGGTTAGGGGTCCAGCACCAGTACAGTAGTAGTACCAGCCTTCGAGGCCATTGCCGCCTCAAGCTCAGCAGTATGCCCAAGCACAGATTCAGAACCAGCAAAGAGGTCACCAGCAGAGGGGACCATCACCAAGAAGGCAAGGTCATGCTATGGCTCTGACCGTGGAAGAAGAGTTAGCTTCAGGTGAGGTGGTGGCAGGTACCATTCTCGTCAACTCTTTTTCAGCATCAGTATTATTTGATTCGGGTGCATCGTATTCATTTATGTCTGCACAATTTGCTACACGAATAGGACTGGAGCCCGAGTCATAATCAGTAAGGCTCAATATACTTACTGGTAACGGTATTGTGGGAGTGATAGAGTATTTTCCACGTGTCGAATCATAGTTGGCGGTAGAGAGTTTTCCACTATGTTGATAGAATTTCCAATGGCTGATTATGATGTGGTCCTAGGAATGGATTGGTTGAAGGAGCAATACGCAAGAATAGACTGCCATATTGGCAGGATTATTTTTGGTATTCCAGGCGAACCAGAGTTTTCATTTTCCACGGGCGAAGTAGAACCTTCTCCACCAGTATTACGGATGTACAGTTTGCTTGGACAGTAGAGTGTCAGAGTTTATTTGAGAAGTTGAAGCAGAGATTGATGTCGGCTCCCATTCTCACGCTTCCAGATGGGATTGGAGGATTTTTAGTTTATTGTGACACTTTCGATAAGGGATTGGGATGCGTCTTGATACAGCATGGTAAGGTAGCAGCTTATACGTCACGTCAGCTTCGTGATCATAAGAGAAATTACCCAACCTACGACTTAGAGTTAGCAGTGGTGGTTTTTGTACTTAAGCTTTGGAGGCATTATTTATATGGAGATCGGGTGGAGATTTTCACCGACCATAAGAATCTTAAGTATGTGTTTACCCAGAAGGATCTTAACATGCATCAGAGGAGATGGCTAGAGCTACTTGTGGATTATAACGTCCACTTGCAGTATCATCCCAGAAAGGCCAAGTTAGTAGAAAATGCATTGAGCAGAAGAGCTGGAGTTTATTTCCTAACAGTGCAACCAGAATTGTTAGCCGATCTTCAGAAGATGGGTATTGAAGTTGTTCTTTCTACCAATGTGGCATTGATGGCTAGTATGCAAGTTCAGTCCAGTATAGTTGAGAGGATTAAGTTAGCTCATCAGCAGATTCTAAACTTCAGCGGCTTAGGGCAGAATGTGTAGCAGGACAGAGATCCGAGTTATGTATTCATAAGAACGATACACTTCGACATGGGAGACGTCTTTGTGTACCCAGTGGTGATATCAGATAGAAGATTATGACAGAGGCTCACAGTTCTCAGTATTCAATTCATCCCGGTGGCACGAAAATGTATCGTAATATCCGACAGCATTTTTGGTGGAATGGCATAAAGAGAGAGATAGCCCGGTTTGTCTCTCGTTGTTTAGTTTGTCAATAAGTTAAAGCTGAACATCAGAGACCAGCTGGACTTCTTCAACCTTTACTGATCCCAGAATAGAAATGGGAGCACATTAACATAGATTTTGTAACTGGGTTACCTAAATCCCCAGCTGGAAGAGATGCTATCTGGGTTATAGTTGACAGACTCACGAAGGTAGCTTATTTTCTCTCCTTCAGAATTGGCCAGTCGACGGACCAGCTTGCAGAGATGTACCTCAGGCAGATTGTCAGATTGCATGGAGTGCTAATTAATATCATATCAGACAGAGATTCAAGATTCACATCGCACTTTTGGCGGAGTCTTCAAGAGAGCTTGGGGACTCGTCTCAAGTTCAGTTCCGCTTATCATTCGCAGACAGATGGTCAGTCAGAACGCACGATCCAGACTCTTGAAGATATGTTGCAATCTTGTACATTGCACTTTGGTGGTTCGTGGGAAGATCACCTGCATCTCGTGGAATTCTTCTATAACAACGGTTTCTAGGCTAGTATCCAGATGGAACCCTTTGAAGCACTGTATGGAAGGAAGTGCAGATCACCTTTAGCTTGGGATGATGTCGGCGAGAGACAGATGCTTGGTCCAGAGATGATTACACAGACAATCGAGGTGGTCAGGCAAGTCAGAGATCATCTTCGAGTTATCCAAGATCGCCAGCGCCATTGGGTCGATTCTCATCGGCGTCCCCTTGAGTTTTCAGTCGACGACCACGTGTTCCTTAGGATCTCGCCTACCCATGGCGGCATTCGATTCGACGTACGAGGAAAGCTTAGTTCTAGGTACATAGGGTCATTCGATATCCGTGAGCGAGTAGGTGATGTGTCCTATCATCTCGCTCTTCCGACGTCGTTATGTGAGGTACATGATATCTTCCATGTATCCCAAATGTGACGGTATATCCCAGATCCGAGCCATGTCTTTGATGATTCGGAATTGGTTGTTGGTCCCAACCTTTCGTATGAGGAAAGGCCCGTATCTATATTGGACCGAAGGGAGAAGGTACTCAAGAACAAGACTATTAGTTTAGTCTGTGTTGCTTAGGGTCACCACACTTTGGGTGAGTCAACGTGGGAGCGTGAGGATGATATCCGCTTGCGATATCAACACATGTTTGACTCATAAGGTATAATGTCTTCCTTATGCCTTATACTTTTAATTCCTTGCTTGCATGAATGATTGCTTGATTGACTGCTAGTCGTAGCTTACTTATGATTAATATTGCTTGCCCCGACATCTCTAGCCTTTTGATTAAATTCCGATGACGGAATTTTTTTAAGGTAGGTAGAGTTGTCACTCCCGTTCCTGTTATACGTATTTTCGTATGCGTATACGAGATTTCTGGCATTTATCAGGTGGACCGTAGTTAGACTTGTTTTTGCTTAGCCTAGTCTTGGTCTAATCTTGACTTCATTTATTTGATTGCTTTGGTTCAATTTGACTTGGTTTGGCTTGGCTTGGCTTGGTTTGAGATGGAGAGGGTTGATATATAACCCAACTACTTTTCTCTCTCTCCTCTCATTCACTTCTTCATTTACTTCTTCATCTTCTTCATTTACTCCTTCCACCTACCAAGTCCTAGGCAAGTGCAACTTGCTTCATTGAGGAACTCCATTTTTGTTGTTCCATTGTCTTCCTCACGAGATTCTAAGACACTTTAGTACTTAGCATTTTTAATTTTCATAGTTTATTTCTTGTAGATCTAAGTTGGTTACATTTTTTGTTTTCTTGGTTTTTGATCTACCAAACTTTATTATTTTTAAGTTTTAATGGTTCTATGTCGTAGAAAATTCAATTTTACCCAAAATGGACCTTTGAAAAGTTAGATTTCGACTTGTTTTGAGGAAGTTATGGCTAAATTAAGATTTGGACATTTTCTAGTTCATCTGTCCTGAAATTGGCATGGACGATGAATAGTGTCGTAGGATGAATAGTGCCACATGGATGCATAGTGTCGCAGGAATGAATAGTACCGTAGGAATAAATAGTGCCGTATGGCTTTCATAGTGCCGTATGGATGCATAGTGCCGCAGGAATGAATAGTACCGCAAGGATTGCATAGTGCCGCATGGAAGCATAGTACCGCAGGAATGAATATTGTCGTAGGAATGAATAGTGCCGTATGGCTGTATAGTACCGCAGAAGGCTGCATAGAGACGCATAGTGCCACAGAAGGCTGCATAGTGCCGCAGAATGCCGTATAGTGCCTATTTTGGCTGTTTTTGGCTGTTTTAAGTCCTATTTGGCTGAATTGTGGCCATAATTTTTCCCAACTCCCAACAAAAAAGTTGTAGATCTCTTCTATGGCTTGAAGAATATGTTACTAGCTATTTTATGCAAATTTCTCTCATTCATGATAATATAAGGATAGAACACGATAGTGGCCTGTTAAGGCGCACTCTTAGCAAGTAACAAGTAACATGACATGATAGTGGCCCGTCGTGGTGCACTCTTGACAAGCACCATTGACATGATAATACATAATAGTGGCCCGTCGTGGCGCACTCTTGATAAGTAAACCTAACATGATAATCTCGATATGCTATTGTTACGGCTATCTTGACCTGCTAAGTAACTCTTGTCTTGACACCGTGGGTATTTGTACTTGTATAAGCTACATGTCTCATCTTGCATCATGTCTAGGACATGAATTTCTGGTTACCACGGTCAGGGATTCATACTGAATCTGACTAGGATAATGACTAGATTGATCAAGTAGTTCATGAAGAGATTTTCCAATTACAGGCAGTCCCGTTATCTGGGCGCTCTAATTGGACTTGTAGCCTGCCGTCGAGTAGGGCACATTTCTAGCACACTGTCATGTGTTGCACCCCCAAGTCACCTAATCCAACTCTCTCAACTTGTGACCGGATAACCTAGATTAAGACTGCAGGGCGTGTGGCTGTTGGAACATCTCGATGCATCTTGTTAGTAAATAGGCTTGTGATAACCCTAGTTAGTTAAAGTATCAAGCCGTACTCATTGCTTGGCCGTGATTGATGGATGGAGTCTCGTCTAGTCTTGCATAGGCAAGACCACTACATGGTTATTTTTGCACATTACTGTTATGCTTTACTCTTGTCGATAATTGGTTGGAGACTAAGCTCTATTCAGGTGAAAGGTTACAACCCGGGTCCTTGTTTGGTTTACGGGTTGTAACTTGGCTACCAGAATAGTTCCTTAGTTGTCTTATCGTTTATCACCTTGTTTTCTCAAACTCATATCTTTTATTATCCTTTATGACTCATGTGCTAATATGCTGGTTTTAGTTCTTAAGTGAAGCCTCCCTTGCTGCACTTGCTCTTTCTGGGGTCTGATCCAGCTGGTTTTGTATGGCCAGATTTCGGAGTAGCACCTGAGGATCTTTCAGCCTTCCAGCCAGATGGTGAATACTAGGCACAACCCTGGCAACGAGTGGGTTTTATTTTGCTCTCCCACTCTATTGTAAATTATTCTTTTGAGGCGTTTAGCCGTCGAACAAGTGTTAGCTCGTGTTGAATTTACATTCCTGTCTGCCTAAGGGCTTTAATATGATTGACAAATCCTAGGGTTGATCATGTATGACTTAGCTCTTGCTAGTCTTCGCATTTTGTATGACTAGCTTCATGATCATCTGAATATGTAATGTATCGAAGGCCTTACTTTGTGTGTCTGATGATCTACCATCTTGTTACATTTACTTGCTTGCTTGAAATTGAGACACTAGGCTTGTTCTTGACCCTAAGAGACTAATGGCTTGTAGTAAACCATCATGCATCTAGACAGCCGTGACCGTATTGCGAGGTGAGATTCACTTCAATGTACGTAGCTGGCAGTGTTTGTCCCCCGCTCTCCAGTATTCTGGTTCTGGGGCGTGACAAAAAGGACTGGATCTAGGGTTAGGCTTAGTTTGGTTTTGGCTAGGGCATGGTATTTTTAGAGATAGAGAGAGAGGAAGAGGAGAAGAAAATTAGAAAAGGGTTTGGTTTTGGCTACTGTTTTCTAAAAGGATTTGGTTTTGGCAATTGTTTTTCAAAGCAAAGCCTTAATTTTTCAATTACCGCCTAATTTTCTTTCAAAAAAAATGACCGTCTCAATAAAAAAAAAATATTATGCACAAAATTTTACTTATTTTTTCAAATAAAACATTTTACAACAAAACCCAATTTTTTTGTACTGTTTTGACGACTAACCCTCGTTAGTTGCTCAGTCAGTCGCTGATATGTCTTATTTTTTGTAATGTATAGTCTATTCTTTTACCATGTAAAATAAAAACCTACGCTGCTTCTCCTAGGATTCGAACATGAGATCTGCTTTGACATACAAACATATGAGTGTTATAGATTCTACAGCATTCGGAAAACGCTATAGATAAATATTTTTGTAGTACTACAGAAAGAATGTTATTGTTGATAACATTCTATAGCGAGGACACTTGAACGCTATAGAAAAATTGCTATGGTATGTCCTATTTGTTGTAGTGTTGGACAAGTGCTGATGGCTACAGTCATTGAAAAACTGATCGCCTAGCTATTGTTGGTGGAGATGCTGCTATCTGGCTACAGCAGCAGTTGATGACAATGTTAGCACAAGTATGCCCTGGAATAGGCATATTGTGAGTAACAATAGTCTCTTCTGCCTTGCTTTGATGAGTAATCATGTTACGCAAGTCATGTGAAGAGATATCACATTTACGCCCACTTCAGGCGCACAGCCGAGTTGGACGCATGGGTGTAGATGTGATAGATGCGCCCCCAAAGCCCAATTCCTGCGCATGAGACATTCTCACATGAGCCTGTCATTATAATGTTCACCTCCTAGCTTGGTTCCTGTGCATAATTCATTCGGAACACAGGAGCACCTAAGTAAGTTCTGTACAGCTTGTCGTCAACTGCGCACATTACTGTCGACGCATGCTTCCGACTTGCTGTTGGCATAGCACGTTGGATGTACATAGCGTGTGCTGCCTTGGACTTCTTTGTACTAGCCCTCGAACGCACATAGTACTCAGAGTCCAAATTTGCCATACCTAGTAGGCAAGTAATTCTCTCAAAGACAGAAGATCTTTCTTGTGCCGCTGGCCCCATACACAGGAGAGATGTTGCACCTTTCCTCTTGCGCCGCACCTTCGACTGGGGTGCACAGTTTGGGGAGTGCAGTTTGAGTTGCGCTTTCCAGATTGTTGGGATGAATGAAGAACAGCGAGAAGAGTCCGTACAGGCGCATAAAGTGTGCCTAGGTTCCGGGGTACTTGTGGCATCACCCCTTCAGTGGTGCGGCTTGGCACGATGGTCTTGGGCACCCAAGGGCGACGAGTCTTCTTTGGCTTCGCTAGCCGCTTCGACGAACTCACGATGCCTTCAGAGAGCAAGTCCTCAAATGCTTGTTGGTCGAAGTGTACGACCAGCATCTTTTGAGAGCATTCGAGCAGATTGTTGCCAGATTACATCATTATCTTCTCGTCAGAGGAAAAGGAAGTCCGCAGCAGAGTTGCCATATTGTTTGCCATGAACAAAAATTATACGAACTTTTTGTGTTACAAAGGAGAAAAAGGTACAAAAGAAATCCTAAGTAGGAAAGCTAAGTATAAGTTAATTCTGGGGAAGTGTGACGATAGAGATAAAACACTATAGTAGTTTCTTTACTCCGTTGACAATCTGACGACAAGAAGAACTTGCTCTGACTCTCTGAATGCTTGTGAGTAGATAATCCACGATTGCCAATCAAGATAAAGTCGAAGACCTAGTTGAAGGAAGACTTCTTCGATTTATAGGCTGGTGGAATGAACCACCCATGCACACATATGCGATGTGCGCACGAATTTTTGGCAATAAGGAGCGCAGTGCACACGAAGATAGAACTGAATCTGTTATAACTGTAATATTGGGCTACGGATGAGCTGACATACGACAGTTGTTCAGATCCATGTTTTGATGAGATCTTGGGTCGTTGGTACCCGTTCATAAATATGACTGAGTCAATGACACGTAATGCATGGCTCAAAGATCTCATTCTATTGAAACAGAATAGATTTGATCGCATCTGAGAGATATTACGTTCTTGCTGGCCATGTGGCACCATTAAACAAAGGGTTGTGCTTTTGAGCTCTATTGTAGAGCCTGCGCATTGGAGCATCACAGAGGTTGCACTTTTGAGCTTTGATGTGGAAGCTACACTTTGGAGTGCCAGAGTGGCTATGCTTTTTAGGCTCGTTAAAGGTCGTGCTTTCGAATGAACCGACGATGAGTATCTGGCAGCTGACATTTGACATTTGACTATTGACAGCTGACAACTTATAGCTTTCCTCTGACATTTGTGTCAGTCGTGCAATAAATGTGAAATTGACAACTTGGGTGCTTTGTAATGGCCGTGTGCTTTCGGGCTCTATTGTCTCAGGAGACTGTGCTTTTTGAGCTACACTTTTTGTGGCTCATGTGTCCCATTAGGCTGCACTTTCTAGGATGCACTTTTTAGAGTCATTTGGGTCAAAACTCCTTAATTTATGCTATTGTTCGGCTCGAGAAGTGATGACTTTGACTAAGGACTTAATCAAAAAAGCTCATTAATGAGATTCATTGCTATGAATACGAGGTTCATCTAATTAACTCAGAACCTTTGGCTAGCTGGCACTTGGCATATGGTTTTGACCGCACATAGCCTATAAATAGGGGTGTTTTATAGGGCACAACTCATTCGTGCACCCCTCTCCCCTACTTCATGTCAGAGACAACGCTCTGCCCCGATGGCTGCAACTCTTTTTCTTTGCAGAATTTGTGTCAGTCGTGGGCTAGGATTGTAGATCTCTTTACGAAAGTGTTTTTTTGAAATAAACTCAACAGAATATGGGCGGAGTTGTCCCTGTTCGTGCAGCCGGTTAGTTGTGTTTGGGCCCAAGATGGTGTTGCGTGCTAAGATGTTGAATATAGGGCCTTGGATTGATTGCCATTTCGAACCTTGTTAAGCCAACGAATAGGAGCTGTACCGAGAAAAGGCACTTTTCTTTGCCTACATTGTGTTTGCAGAAGAGCGACGTTTTTCTTAGCATACACGTGAAATGCTGCAATTTTTGGTCATACATTGTAAAATGCTACGCTTTTCTTTACATTTATTGTATGCGTAGTAGGTAGATAGCTTTTTATGTAATCATGAACTTTAATAAGAACTCTATAATAGATTTCCACTTGTGTTGTAATCATGACTATTAATAAAAAAAAGCATCTTTTGTGCGCTTCTCTTTGTCTTATTTATCTGATGTGCGCAGCATCTTGTGGCCCACTTATTTTGTAGATACTGCGCTTTGTTTTCATTGCTTCTATATAGATGTCATTATTTTTAGATATCTAACCAGTCTCGCAGTTTCTAAAAATCTTGATATGAGATTTATGGATGTTGTAACTGCATATTTGTATGGAGACTTAGATACTGAGATGTATATAAAAATTCTAAAAGGATTTTACAATGTTAGAGACTAAGTAAAAAATGGCATGTGTTCAATGAAACTTAGACGATCATTATATGGATTGTAACAATCTGAAAGAATGTTGTATAATCGTCTTAGTATATATTTGACTAAGGAAGGGAAAAAAATAGTCAAATTTTCCCATGTGCATTCATTAAGAAATTCGAGAATGGATTCTATATAGTAGCAGTATATGTGGATGATATAAACATGATCAGGTCTCCTACAGAACTAAAGAAACTATAAACTATTTGAAGAATAAATTTGAAATTAATGAAAGACTTGAAAAAGATAAAGCTTAGTCTCGATTTGCATCTATGCTTGTACGCAGTTTGGATTTGGATAAAGATCAATTCCGATCAAAGGAAGAAGATGGAAAAGTTTTTGGTCCTTAAATACCATATTTAAGTGCTATTGGAGTACTACTATATCTAGCCAATGCACAAGACTATATGTTGCATTTTCTGTTAATTTATTATCTACATATAGTTTTGCACCTACGTTTAGACATTAAAATGGAGTTAAACACGTATTGAGATATCTTCGTGAAACAACTGACATGGGAATATTTTATTCTTGTGATTCCATTAACAATTTTTGTCTAGTTGGTTATGCAATCTCAGGTTATCTTTCTAACCCTCATAAGGGTTGCTCCAAACAGGTTATGTATTTATTAATAACCATGCAGCTATATCTTGGCGATCAACAAAGCAAGATTCAGTAGCAACTTCCTCTTACAAGAAGCAACAAAAAAGTGTGTGGTTGAAATCGATCATTCATCATATATATACGAGTAAATTTTCAACTACCCACAGTAACATATGAGCCTACAATAATATTCAAAGACAATACGGCTTGCATTGCGCAAGTCCGAGAGGCATTCATCAAAGGAGATCAAATAAGCACCTTCCACCAAAATTATTTTATGCATAAAGGATGAAAGTGATCGAAGTCAAGCAAGTAAGATCAAATGAAAACTTAGTCGATTTGTTCACCTAGGCACTGCCAAAGTCCACATTTCAAAAGTTGGTACACGGAATAGACATGCGACGACTTAATCATCAAACAAACCTGTTGTTACATATCCATTATATCCATGGTAGTATGACTCGTGAAGATTATTTTTGAGTTTTGCGCATTATACTCTTTTTCCTTGACTAATATTTTGTTTACTGGATTTTCTTTGTAAGGTTGTAACGAAAAAAACAAATGCACATACACTATCAACTAATTAATGGTAAATATATAAGGAGGAGTGTTATAAATATGGATAATTTACATTATTATTTGGTCTACATAATCTATATTTTTTGGTTATCCATAACCTATGACTTCTGGTTATCCATAACCTTTGACTTTTGGTTATATATAATCTATCTCTTTTGACATTTATTCTCTTAAATGTTGTAAGCCTATATAAAAGGGCCCTTCTCAAGATGATTGTGGTAAGTGAATGAAGAAACAATCTCCTCCATTTTTTATCTCCACCTCTTTATTTTATAATAATTATTTTATTATACATGTAAAGGTTCTATTATTTTAATAATTTTACATGAAGAAAGTTATCCTTTCAAATAATTTTTTATTTATGAGAACTTTCACATATAGCTACCTAGTTTGTTTGGATGGCCTTCTTCAACCAATTAGAACAACTACAAGTACAATTTTTGACAAGCTTCAATAATACCAAATCCACTAGACTTATGAAACAATAAAAGCTACTTTTACAGAAGTATAAGTTGTTACTATATCAAGATTTATGAAGAAATAAAAAATAATAATTTGCTCAAGTCATTGGATGCCTACTATACTAAGATTTATGAAGAAATTAAAACTACTACTTAAGATAACTATCACTTGTAATTTAAGTCACCTTAACATGGCCATGAATTGTAAGGAAGAAGGAAGTGTACTATCACTCAAAAGAATTTTGGAAAGCAATTACGTGATCCTACTAATTGTGAGATTATAAATGGACATTGATGTGACTAATTAAACCTACATTACATAGCAAATATGAGAGTCATGGAACTTCTATTGCAAATCGATCTCTACAACCTACATTTAGGGCCTAGAATGTTATTGTCTACAAGAAACAAAGAGACATCTCTACTAGTTTCTACTGTTTAATTGAGGAAGATTTAAGGTAATCTACTAATTAATTATGGATATTGAATATAGTTGCTATATCCAATCAATTTAACCTACCACCCAATTGTGACAATTTAATTGAGTCTGGCTTGACTAGTAGAAAGGTGATTGCGATGGAGAAATTTATGGAAACAATTTCATTTTTTGGTGTCAAGCTACTTTAAATTATTTGCCAAGTTTATAAAAGTTTGGATATACATTGCCTCTCTCCTCTCATGGAGAATGCAATACCATGTGCATTAATGGTTACTTGCAATAGCCATATGAGAATTCCCTTTCAATTGCAATGGGAAGCTTTGCAGCAACCAGTGTCTCAATGTAGGGGACCGAAATAGGAAGAAACCAAAAACAACAAATGCATATAAGGAAAGAAAATAAAGGAGGGGGGGGGGGGGGGGGGGGGGGGAGGGGGGGGGGGGTTTGATCGCGTGTGACCGCACAAGTCCACGTCCGTGAATTCGGTGCCCCTCTCCAATGGAGGGACAACACGTTGTCCGTGGGCTAGAACTGCGGTCCAAATTTGCGGACAACGTAACACTGTTCAAAAAAAAAGAAAAAATAAAATAAAAAAAGCATTTGAACAATGACAAAAAAACATGAAACACACCAAACCAAGGATGTTTTGGTAGGTGGCCTCAATTATATGAGCAACTCATGAATGTATGCAAAGTGTTGGCCAAGTTCGCAGTTGATTGAAGGTGGGAAGTTTTCATGCCATTCCAATTATAAATTTTGGAAAGTAAGGGCCTAGGCTAGTCTAGGCTAGGCTAGCTAGCATTGCATGCCTAGGCAAAAACAAGATGTGATGCACCCATTCGACAAAGTTCACAAGCTTTTGAGGAGGCCAAGGATTTAAAGGTGGCAGGTTAGCAGAATGGATATAGTGTAAGCAGTCTCAATTTTCAATTGTCCAATGAGTGGCTTGACTTGAAGCAATATCTCGCATGCGGTTGAGCGATCACTGTTAACAAACAAGTTGGCTACAAAGTTTAAGTCCTACCTCGAATAAAAAGTAGAAAAAAATGATATATAGATAATTGGTATTGATTCAGAACATAACAAAAATATTTGCTTTTAAATTATATGGACCAAGTTTAATATAATAGTTCATGGATTAACGCTAGCTCTAATTCCACTGTATTCCCTACAAAATGTTGCATTGTAGTTATATTTGCAATATAATACTGCTTAGATGCAGGTAACATATCCTATCTGAAGGAAAGTTGGAAATAAAATACCTTAAAAAAGGATGGTGCTCAATTTCTTTTGTTTTTTTTAGGAAAATCACACCATTAAGTATGGGATCACATGGGAGCAATAGCGTACATTGCAATCATTTAATGGTTCAAGAGAAAGTAGTAATGGTGAGTGGGATGAGAGTCAGGAGGAGGATAAGAGGGCAAAGCCACAAAAGGGGGTGGTGAAGTTGGACGTACGGCAACCACGAGGGAAGGAAGAAAGGTTGGAATGAATAGATAGCCTTATCACCCTATTTGACCGCACCCAACCTAGGGCTGGCGATTATGCCCTGGTGCCCTCTACCCGAGCCGGGTACCCTGCACCCTCAGGTGCCCACGGGTACCCTCTACCCTAGGAGGGTAAGCCCTACCCTTACCCTCTTGGAATTAGGGTAGGGTAAGGGTTTTATCTTGTTACCCTAGTGCACTTACCCGGGTACCCGCCCTACCCTACCCTGAATCACTACCCTACCCATTACCCTTAACCCTCTAAAACCCTCGACCCTACCCTTCTCCCAAACCTGATTACCCACACTCCCACTGCCATAGTGTTACTACTACATACTTGTATTTTTTTGTAATTAGTTAGTACTTAGGATTATGAGCACTACATGGTGCTTGATCTATTTTTTTGTAATTAGTTAGTACTTAGGATTAGGAGCACTACATGGTGCTTGATCCTAAGGAGTCAGGTCTAGCCCCCTCCTTGGGTATGTAGACAGCACATGTTCCACTATATAACTGGGTTCAGCGCCTTTAGTAAAAAAAATATTCCCCCTGTTATTTCTTATTAAGTTGTTATGATTTTTGAATGTTGTAAAAATCTTAATTATCAAGGTGTTTACTAGCAAAAAAATGATTTTCAAAGTTAAAAAAACTGAAATGGCAAGGGTAATACCCTTACCCTCCCTACCCTGACCCTCAACTACCCTGTGAGGGTAAAGGGCAAGGACGGGTAATGGGTATTGGTTTTTTGGAAGAGGGCTACCCTATCCTACCCTCATGACTCCCCTAGGGTATCAAAAAAATGTCAATACCCTACCCTGCCCTACCCTCTTCCTGCCCTTACCCTACCCTACCCTACCCATCGCCACCCCTAACCCAACCCAACATACCCCCCCCCCCTCTCTCTCTCTCTCTCTCTCTCTCAAGTTGAATCTTCATAATTTCTATGTTTGCTCTAAGATGAGCTCAAGCAATAAGAAGAAACATATTGTCATCTCAATCAATTTAACTTCAGAGTTAAATCAATACGTACATTCATTTGCACCAGTACTTAGTGCCAACTACGTCTTGATCCACCTTGGACTTCATGGCTAGATCCATCTTTGAAGTCAATCCATATAGTTTCTCCAATCTTAGGTCTATTAAGGTCTGTTGTATCTAGACCACGTTATTGAGAATGCTACTAAATTCACCTTAGAAGTGACCCATATAATCTATATTACATGTATTATGAACGTTCATCACAATCTGTCTTGAAGGAATTAAAGCATCCAAACCAGTCCAAATTATAACATTGGGCTCTAATATCACTCGTTGGAAACATAATGGGATCTAAATGAGAGTTGATTAAGGAGGTATGATATTAGACTTGGTCCAAATGACTTAAAAGAGAATTCCCCTGTTTAGTCTAGCACATTGGTCCAATTATCTATATTTTATCTTCCTACATTCTATCTGATATTGGATTCAACTTTGTAATCAACTCCCTTATTAACCTGTCGCTCAACCTAGTGCGAGATGTAACCCAACACATTCCTAAAAAATAATTAGATTAGCCCTAAAGATGTTATTTATTGCATGCCACCGCCACCCAGCATTTATCGCTAGTCGTAGCCACAACACATATATCCAGTCGGTCATGTGTTATGCCCGCATCCCAAACAGGTATGAGCATATTACACAAGCCCCGTTCTTACGTGGGTTAGGTCTGTGCTAAAGTTGACACGGCACAAGAAATACAATAAGTGAAAGGTTTTTGAACAAATTGCCCCTATTTTAGCCATTAATATACATTGGTGTACATTATTTAAGTGGGGGATGTTATTTAGTTTACTACTAAAATAAGTTGAGTTGGCGACATATGTATCGACTCCAAATGTCTCTGTCACTATTTGTATCATAATTAACAACTCCAAGTAAAGGCATCATTTATTGCGTCGAATAGCAACATGTATGTGACTATTTCTAATATGGGTTGTGACGTCACAAAATGTTGCTAGTAGTAATTAAATCAACGATATATAATGATATATTTTTGTTCAGTCACATTATCAACAAAGTTTAACGGCGTATAGTGATATATTTTTGTTTTGTTGCATTACCTAATGCCATATTGCTATAAATAGTTAATCCTTCGTAGAACTCAAGGGTGACATAGGACATCAAACATTAGCATCGACAGATCAAATGCTTTCTTATCTGTTGCCTTTGCACACTTCTCATTCCCAAACCCTTGTCAAATATTCAACGGAGCAAAGGAATCACGTTGATTCGACCTCCATCATCCCATTTTTCTAAAATCTCAAACAAGTAACTCTACATCATTATTGTAAACCAACTTTGAGTTTTTAACAAGTTCAACAAAAATTTCCTAAGAAGAAATAGATCTTTTTAGCCAAAAATAAAATGACGACTCTGCTGGGTACTTCTTTGTCCTTCGATGAGAAAATAGTGGTACACTATGACAATCTACTTGAGAAAATCATCACTAATGCATTGGTTATATAACTTAATCCACAAAACTTTGAAGATGATCTTAGAGGACTCTACTAGCCTATATGGTGCCTACCGTCACAATATGATCTCCCACTGAATCAGCATTGGAAATAAGAGTTCTACTCGCACCAACGAAGGGCGCTTCGTCGATCCCTACGCTAGTTGAAAGGCGAGGATATCATGGCGCATGTCGAGGCTGTCAAACTCTATGAATCAGTGGACCAAAAGCCTGAGCAAAGCCAAATTCGAACACCAAGCCGTATAGGGGTCGCGATGGAGCCATGATCATGATGAGCTTGTTGGTTCGCATAAATTCCAAATATTTACTAGCGACATAAAACATTAGGATGTCATAAGATTATGCGACGACCAACCACAAGTATCGAACCAACAATACATTAGCGGTCACGAAACGAATATTTCTTGTTCGGTGAGGAAGAATAATGTCGTCCCAGTTTCCGCAAGTGCAAGTTAAAAGTTGTACAAACATCCTCCTATGAGCGAAACTGAAGTCATCGATGCTAGCACCGGCTTTCGACTTCAACAAGTGGAGGTTTTATTCCAAAATAATTCCTAGGAAGAATATACAATAGATTCCTCTATGGAATGAAATTATGGTAGAAGGGAGAATGTCTGTTGGGGGTCTCATCCTAAGGATAGTTTTATCCGATGGTGATTGTAAATCTATGGGGGCAAACATTTTAGTGCGAATAACTATCACGTTGGAAACAAATTTTTCTTTGGGTGGTCCCTTTGTGGGAGCTCATATTCCTATCGAAAAGCACCAAAGAGGACTTCTGCCAAACCCTCCTTCAGTCAGGCTCCCAGTATCATGTGTCACGTCTTAGTCCGAAACCTCATGGGACCAGCACGTGACTTTGTCAGCTAGTACACACGCAAGGACGAACCCAATCTATGTAACCCCCCAAGCATGCACTTAAGCTGTCTATAAGGTCTCAAGTTCAGAACATAGGTCACATGTAATATCTATATCTCATCCAGAGTAATAATCTAAATAAAATAGATAAATAATGTTAAGTGTAAATATGATCGCGGTCATCAAGAAATAAATTCACGTCCGCTGGACACATTACTGGTAGTCACAAAATAAAATAAAAACATAAAAATAAAAACTAAGTCAAAACTCTAATAAACTAAGTATCAATGATGTTGTTAACCACAACTGTACCATGGTCTAGTGCCGACCCATAAACCTGTAGATATACCTCATCTATACCTAGAGAAAAGTCCTGGTGCTCAGGGGACATAGCAAAATACACAATATACAAGTCAACCTTAACAGTAATTAACATGTGTGGAAGGCAACAACAATGCATAAAAATATAGAAAAAAAAACAATCAAAGAAGAGACATGTCATAGAAAAGAGTGGTACTCGTTGTGGGTAACAAATAAATCAAGACAATCCTTTAGAGAGTAGTCCAATATAAGAGACTCTCAATCCATAGTATATCTTAATTGTACTTCAATGCAAGAACACACAATCGAGAATGATTAAGTAGCCAATCCAAGTAACAATCTCCTCTCCTAAAGGAACATAAAGGATCAAGTCACGTTAACTCAAGTCAAGTCCAAGTTAAGTCATGTCAAGAGAATGTGGCATAGGACTAAACAACTATATCACGAGACAGGTGAGCATGGAGAAGACCAATATAACAAGCAATAAATTATAATAGAAAATCATATACGTGTACATAAAAGAGGGAATACAGAGTAAAGTAGCAGATAATTAATCAAGTATAAATGTAAGGAGAATGTAACTATATGACAGAAATAAATAACAATGATAAGGAAATATGTAATACTATACAAGTTTGCCAAGGTATACTTGTCTGTAGTCCAAGTCTCCGCTGAATACTCAATACCAAGGCCAATCCAAGAATTCACACATATAATAAATATTATTATTTTACTATAATTATACATACGAGTTTCACATGCTTCCATAGGGATACCACGACCTGGTTTCTAGCTTTTTGACTACCAGAACTCAAGACTAGGTCCCCAACACATGGACATATATATAAATCATTTTAAAATCATGAAACCACAATTTTAATCATTATTTATACATATTTTAACTCCGACTTCTAAAATTAAGGTTTTGGACATGGTACACGAAATTTATCGTTTTGCGCCTACTAATTAATCATAGAATTGACCTAGAATAGTACCAACACGTAGCCGTGACTTATGGCTATCACAATATTGTTATTAAACATTTGCAATTATAAATTTATTAATAATTTGTTTTCCCACATTTCATCCCAAAATTAGCGCCTTCCTATGTGCCGACAAAAGTCAAAACTACACATAGGAATCTATTTTCTTGCCACACCAAATTTAGGTTAGGTTTTATACGATTAAATAACATAAAAATATGTAACAATAAAAGTATAGATTTAGTATGGATTAGAAATCAGATTTTCATCTTTCGTACTTGTTCTAAAAATTCACACAACATTAACTAGCATGCACAATTTTTTACTCCAATTTCTTTTGCAATTCAAAATACATATGCATATGACCAATCCTAGGTTTTTTCGTGGTAAAACTTAATCAAGAATGTGGTCTTAGAAAATGATTTGATATTTATTTGTAAGAAAACTTATGGAAAGTTTTTAAGAAAATGGTTTTGGATTGCTTACCAAGAAAGTCCAAGAAAGTGAATGGAAGCAAGTTCTTGATTTAACCAATGTGTGCTCCTTCTTGCCTGCTCTTAATATACTTTTTTTATTTTGGGAAGATGAAGATGATAATAAAGGTGGTTTCTTTTGTGGACATGGATAGGATTTAATGAAGGAGATGTAGAAAAAGGCGGTGTAAAGCTTGAGAGATGGAAGATGGAAACTTTGTGAAGATCGGAGCTATATTATTCCCCAAAATTTTCGAGGGGAGAGGGCTACTGTACAAAAATTACAGGAGGAAGTAGGGTTTAGCCTTGGTGGTGGGAAGGGGATTAGTTAGGCCTAGGGATTTGATTTAAAAGAGTATATATATATATATATATATTTATATATATATATATATATATATATATATATATATATATATATATTTTAAAATATATATATATATATATATATATATATATATATATATATATATATATATATATATATATATATATATATATTTAAAAGAGTATATATATAATATATATATATATATATATATATATATATATATATATATATATATATATATATATATATATATATTTTATATATATACTCTTTTAAATATATATATATATATATATATATATATATATATATATATATATATATATATATATATATATATATATATCTATTTATATTTATATTTATATATATATATATATATATATATATATATATATATATATATATATAATATATATAAAATATATATATATATAAAATATATATATATATATATATATATATATATATATATATATATAAAATATATAAAAATATATATATATATAAAATATATAAAAAAAATATATATAAATATATATATATATATATATATATATATATATATATATATATATATATATATATATATATATATATATATATATATATATATGAAGTGTTTGGCCTTGGCTTGGTTCGGGTTGAAGTGTGTAGTAAGAAACGGTAGGTAGTTTGTTAGGTAAGTTGGTTAACATATATTATTTAATCTATATGTTGAAATATACTTATACATGAGTACATACACAACTTATTTCTTATAACCATGATCTATCTTAGTAGATAAAGGATCTATATATGGTAAGTTATTTATGTGGGTAGATATTTGCATGCATAAATTTGCATATTTGGGTTAGATAAGATTTGGACTTGATTAGATAGGTTTTATGCAACCGAATTTATATAGAAAGACCTTAAATATATATATGAAATATTTATATAGCCATATTTTATGAAATATTCCACAATTTAACTAGTTTCTATATATGGGACATGTATATAGCTATGCCATCATTTCCATGCTTAATACGCTAGTCATGGAATATGACTACACCAACCATACCATGTGTTTCTAATCAATATGTATATCAAAACTTAACCACGACTAAGGCTAATCATAAATAAATAAAAATATTTTTTACAACATATTAAATAATATAAATCCACAAATATATTAATTAAGCTAAAATAAAATTTTAGAATTTTTTGGGGGTTTACAATGTGTCATCCGTTGGAGCTTGTGCCTTCAATAGACTGCAAATTGTCACGCTAATGGAAGCACAAGTTTTGAAGTATTAGCCGCAACAAGCTGGCAATAACGAATTTTCATACGCCTTAGCCAATATGGTGGGACGCCAATCCATCAAGAAAAAATTAAAAAAGATGGGAGCAACGGGTCAATCTACGATGGTAATTGCTAGTCCATTGTACTCTAATGATGAGCCAGATATATTTTTCTCGGACACTCCAGCAGAAGGAGTATACCAAGACACCAGGTCAAAGAGCCACTTATCATATTTTTACCATATATACTCCATTTGGGGGTGGCCGATACTTGGATTCGGGATCCGATGTATTCTAGTTCGATTTAGGCATCCTATGATACCATACCATCAATTGAAGGGAGAACCGTGTCGGCCTACATGGCAGCACAAAATAATGGGGTAAGTGCATATATGAACCAGAAGATATAAAACATGGAGACAATGTTCGAAGAGCTTTGAACATTCTTGATGGCAGTGGTAACACGAGAAACTTCCATTAATAACACTCACTAAATGCCCATACTCCTAATGAAAATAGTTCAAATGTCGTTGCTACATCCGTCGCCCCTAAACCAGATATGATCAGGGTAGAACATCTTTAGATGAGACGATGAATAACATAAAATCCAAGTTTTAGTCCCTAGTCAGCAGAGACGATCTCTAGAAAGTGGGGGGTAGGTTTACCATACTCGATCAGATGGGATAAAGTTATTAGCCCTGTTAATTACAAGGCTTCCTACATTTGTACCATATAAAGGGTTGACATCTCTAAGCCATATCCCTTCCACTTTAATTCTCAGATGATGGATATCTCGATGAATGATGCGTTAAGAGGGATATTATTCATCGACATTCCTTGAGGACCATCTTTCAAGTAGTTCTGTAGCCTCCCAGCATGTTCTATTAAATCACGGAATGACGTTGAAACCAATTTTCTATCCCGCTTCTATGAGGAAAAGATCAGTTTCAGAATGCCATCTATGATCAACAAGCAAAAAAGAAAAGAAACAACAAGGAGTAAATTGAGAAATTATGAAGGTTGGCCCTTAATTGCTCACAAGGGATTCCTGCATCTATACTTTTGGACATATGCAAGAACAACTTCATTCCAGCTGTGAAGTTTTGCAACGGGATAGCCCTTTTAAAACATGGGATGCCTTGATTAATGGTTCCAAAGTAATCGAAGAGCAAACAACTAACCTTGACCAATTAGGCTTTCAAAGAGTCCATTCTAACGGAACCGGGCGATTCCAACAGAACAAAGCCAAGGGCAAGGAATCTATAGTTGTAGAACTTTCAACCAATAATCTGTCCAAGTAGCAGCAACAACAATAGTAAACCTCAAGGATGCCATGCATCTACACCTTCGATGAAGAATTTTCCACAGTCTCAAGGATCGTCATATAGAATATGACTTGGATGGCAGTGTCGCATGGAACATAATTAGTTTAAGGCACATAGTTGGTTCAATGAGAAGTATGCCACGGTCTATGGCACATATGGAACACGTTTTGTTTAAGTTAAGTAGGAAGGCTATGTCGTAGCCATTTCCTAGGTTTCAAAGAATGAAAAGTTCATGCGACCGTTTGTCGCCAAGGCGGTCCCTCATTTGGGAGTCTCTAACAAAGTATGGGAAGTACGGATGATGAGCACGATATGCAAAGGTTTTGAGTCATACTATAAATTAGGCCATGCATTTACGTGAGTCAAGATGTCATCGTAGGTGTGTGGTCAAGGACAACTTGTCCACAAGGGTGATGTTTCTTTAGACGACAATCTGGGGTGACAGGATCGACCTGGCCATGGTTGAAATACGGTATAGTTGATGCTAGGTAGGAAACCAAAAATTTGATGGAATATCATTGAGACTAGCTACCTGTATTGATCGACCCACTGTCTCTCCTAGTTATGTCCATGATGGCTAGTTAATGCCAGTGACCTTTCATATAGATAAGTGGTGTGCTAGGCGGTAATCCGGATGCACAGTGTCAATTGAATCACAAGAATATGTAAGCACGACATAAATAAGTCAAAAATGTGTGCACGATTTGCACCGCAAGAGTTATGCAGCCTAATGTTTGGCTATACCTAAAGACACACGCTTCGGCACAAGATTTGGCATCGGGTGTTTGAGTCATTGACACATAACTGCATAATTTTGAGATTGAGTCAATTGAGTTGAATAGAAAAGACCGTATGGCATGGTATGGTTAAGTCACACTTGGTTACGAGACACGATCTTGATGTTGTTGTACCACCGAGTTTATGGCACAACTACTGAGTTGTGTGGCACGGTCTCGACTTAGAAACGAGTCGATACATTGATGTTGTTGGCACGAGAATTGTCTAGAGGTACAATGATAAGTAAGTTATCTATGTGAGGCACGGTGATGGTCTAGAGGTACAAAATAGGCCAAGTGTCTGTCCTAAAACTGATCCTATTGCAAGATTAAAAAGACAATCAAAGGAATAGTTGCACAAACTAAATGAACGTGTTAGTTTTTTAAGGGTGAGCGATGGGCTCACACCATTAATATGGTTGTGTACTGACACATCACCAGTTTATGCGCAGGTAACAGGAACTTGCTCGTTCGAGGTGAAGCTCGCTTGGACGTGTCGAGTCATGGATTCCCTTGACGTTTCGAGGCATGCGGCCATGTTGAAGTCTTCACCTATACGGAACGTAATGTATGGACATCGCCTTCTTCCAGCTGTGTGTCTCAAGTCTGGATCCTTGTATTAAGAAATGAGAGACAACAGAGTGATTTGTAGTATGAAAGAAAATGAGTTTGAGCGACTTGTAAATTTGGCCTCGCGCTCTTGTAATCTTGATTCAATATAACTAACAAGTATCAATTTGTATATGTCTTTGTGTTATTTAACTTCTTTGCTCTGCTTGTGACTTATGTGCGACGATCCTATCGTAAACTGCTGTAATCGGTCGTTATGGAACCCGCCTTGCGCGAGCGCAATCTAGACTCACGCGGCATAACACCCTAGCGAGGACGAACGGTTCTGCGGAACCGGAACGTGACAGTTAGCATCTGACATAGTCTCTTATTTTTCTCCAGGAAGGTAGATGCCTTTTTTTCCAAAAACAAATAGTAATTAATCTTCATCCGACAGAAATCAAAATCGGTTCTGACCTTTCTTTCTTCTCATGCCATCACTTCTACTTTTTCTACGAACATAACTTTTTTTATTAATGTGGTACCAGTAATGGAGAAGAACAAACACATAGACAAGATTTAATGTGGTCCGAAGATCGGCACCTGTCCACGGCTGCACATACGTTATTTATTACCTCTGAGAGAGTTATAATTACAAAAGATTGAACCCCATTTTCAACAATATATTTGAATGATCCCCTACTTAATATACTTACGGAACTATTCCTACTAATTAATATACGACCGAACTCATCCTACTCTTGTACGAATTTTGGATGCATGACTTTGGAACATGATGTACAGTAGAGAATACTATCAAAACTCCACAATGTCAAACATTAACTGTTGGAGTTTTGGCCTTTCCTTTAGAAAGTTTAGTCCCACATCGGATAGGTCAAAGAGTTTGTATCTCTATATATTAGCTTTGCTATTATTGGAGATGCACATGTGGTGTGGAGGTGCACATGGGTTTGCCATGTGGGGTTATTTTTCTAATTGGAAAAAGGCTAAAATCAACAATTAAAGCATTCATGCTTTTTGCTCTTGGAAAATTTATTTCCATAGGAGCTGAGCCCCGTAGGGGCTTAGCGACTCGGACTCAGACTCGGACTCGGACTCAGGCTCATGAGGCGTAATGTGGCGTTTTGTTGGCGCACTTTGCACTTAGCTCGTCAGCATCGTCGCTAGGCGCATAGTGCGCTTAAGTTGCGCTCGTTGCACGACCACGTTGCGCGGCCCGTTACACTGGCCCAGTTACGCAACCCAGTACGCCCAGTACGCGTAGTGTGCGCAGCATACGCAGCGTGCGTAGAGTGCGCAGTGTATGCAGCGTACGCAGTGTGCGTAGAGAGCGTAGTATACGTAGGGTGCATAAAGGGGCTGTATGCATAAAGTGCAAATTACGCTGGTGGCACAACTTCCAGCAGAACGTGTCCTTGCATGTTCTGAGCAGTTGCTCCATGTTCGGGGTGGTTACTACCACGTCCCTAACATTATGCTAACCGGGCAGTTGTTGCAGGGGCTTATATAAGGCCTCCTCCTTCTCTCTCACAGGTTAGAGACTAATACACAAGTAGTAGATAGAAAGTTTACAAGTACTTAGAGGCTGTGAGAGAGAAGAGAGGTATTATACCAGCATTACGTTTTGCACAGGAGATCGAGTTCATCCGAGGAGTTAAAAGAGCAGAGTGTTCCAAGTTCTCCGACGAACTTGCTGGTTCCTGGAAGCTATTCGTGTAGGGAGAATAAAGCTTTGAGCAACGGTGATCATTCACCCCAGCAGGAGTTATTCCATCTTCGCCTGTCATCTTCTTTGTTGATATTATCAGGATTCTATTAGCGCACCTTCGGTGAAGTGTTTGTGTTGATATTATCAGAATTCTATTTGTGCACCTTCTGTAAAGAGTAGCACTAGTAGAATTTATTTTACGTATCTTCTGTGAAGAGTTACGTTCTGTGCACCTTCTGTGAAGCGTATCACTAGTTGAAATTTCTCTTACGTACCTTCTGTGAAGTGTTACGTTCCGTGCACCTTCTGTAAAGTGTAGCACTAGTTAAAATTTCTCTTACGTACCTTCTATGAAGTGTTACGTAATAACAATTGTTTGTACAATTGTTATGAAATTTCAGTTTTCCATCGAAAAAAATTGTGCCCCGGCAATAACAATCTCAAAGCTTTATTGCTACGATAGAAAACGTTAATGTTTCACTATTCAATTCTGACTTTTGCAAGTTAGAAAAGTTTGATGGAGAACATTACCAAGTCTGGAAGAGGAAGGTATATCTCACCCTTCAACTCAAAGACGTAGATCACGTACTTCTGGAGGAAGAACCTACCGTTTCAGATACCGGGTCTGCTGCCGCAATCACGGCGGCTACTAAACTTCAGACCAAGTGGATAAGAGAAAATAGCATTTGCAGGCTGCTTATCCTGAATGCTATAGAGGATTCCCTTGCAGAATCCTATTCTAAGAAGAATATCGCTAGAGACATATGGGAGTCTCTAGAAAAACTCTACGAAGAAGACAAGAACCGCAGTAAAATATTTGTGGTTGAAAAATATCACAAGTGGTTTTTTGAGGACGAAAAGTCTATGCTGTCGCAGGTGAAGGAGTTCCTGAAACTGTGACAGAAGTTGGAAGACGAGGCGATGCCCCTTCCCGACAAGTTTGTTGTTGGAGAGATTGTCTCAAAGCTCCCCGCTGGGTGGAGCAAGTTCTATGCAAACATGCATAGGAAGAAGCTTGAGATCGGCCTTGAAGATCTCTTGCAGGAAATCTATGTTGAGGACCAGATGCGGGCTCAACTGAAGGTGGACACACTGTCCAAGCAATTGGCTAACGCCAATCTGGTTCAAACCAAGGAACCAAGGAGAAAGCAGGCGGCTTTCCACAGCAAGAAGAAGGACCCTGACAATCTGAAAGTCAAGGGAACTTCTATCAAGAAAAAGAAGCCAAAGTCTCAGATGCCTTGCTTCAAGTGTGGCAAGAAGGGCCACTTTAAGAATGAGTGCAAAGCAAAGACCAAGCAATCAGAGCAAGGAGAGCCTAGTAAGGTATCTATGATCACTGACATTGTTGCTATGATTGCGTAGGTTGATGCGGTAAGGACTGACTCTGACTGGTGGGTAGATACTGGAGCCTCCTGCCATGTCTGCTCCAGTAAGGAGTGGTTCACCACCTATACACCTACTTTTGAAGTGGTTATGATGGCGAACCAGGCACAAGCTGAAGTGCTCGGGATTGGGACGGTGGTATTGAAGCTGACTTCGGGGAAGTCTTTGACGCTTCAAGGCGTGAAGCACGTACCTGCTATCGCCAAGAACCTGATCTCAGGAGGCCTACTCTGCAACGCAGGCCTCAGGATGGACATCAATGCTGGCCAGATGGTGATGTCTATCAAGGGAACATATTTCGGGAAAGCTTTTTATACCGAAGGAATGTTCAAGATTCAGCTTGTAAATCAGTCCAGTGTAATTAATGTAATTAATGAAGTCACTCCTTCTGCTTATACTCTTGAGTTGTGGCATAATAGGCTAGGACATGTTCATTGTAAACGAATTAACAAAATGTCTAGTCTAGGGCTTATCTCCAAGTGTGGGGGTAAGGTAGAGAAATGTGAAGTTTGTGCTCAAACTAAGATCACAAGGAAACCCTTTTCTCGGGTTAATCGAAGTACAGATCTTCTAGAGTTAGTACACTCAGATATCTGTGACTTCAAACAGTTCTCTACAAAGGCCGGGATAAAGTATTTCATAACCTTCATCGATGACTTCTCAAAGTATGCGTTCGTCTACTTGCTGAAGGCTAAAGATGAAGCATTCGAGAAGTTCAAGGAGTTCAGAACCGAAGCTGAGCGGTAGACTGGACAACAACTCAAAAGGATAAGAAGTGATCGAGGTGGGGAGTACAGATCTCATGAATTTGCGTCGTTCTGCAAAGAACATGGAATTGTTAATGAGACTGCGGCTCCGTACTCTCCTCAATCAAATGGAGTAGCAGAGAGGAAGAATAGAACGTTAACAGAAATGATTAATTCAATGTTGTTGACTGCTGGCCTTCCTAAGTGCTACTGGGGTGAAGCTGCATTGACGGCCACTTTTATTCTAAATAGAGTGCCTCATGCAACTTCAGATGTTACTCCTCATAAACTCTGGTTCAAGATTAGACCTAACTTGAATGTCATTCGAGTGTGGGGGTGTCTGGCATATGTCAAGCTTCCAGATCTGAAGATTCAGAAGATTGGAACAAGGACTACTAAGACGATCTTCTTGGGGTATGCCGAAAAGAGTGATGCTCGGAGATTTCTTGATATTGAGTCAAATCATATCATTGAATCTCACGACGCAGAATATTTTGAAGACAAATTTACAAGGCACAAGAATATTGTTCTTGCGGATGTACCAGAGAATAATGAGGGTGCACAGCAAACTGAAGTCTTCAATGAAGATGTGGTCCAAGAAGATGTTGAAACAACGATTGAACCAGAACAAGCTGAGCCGTCAGCTAAACGTGTGAGGAGGCCGAAGGACTTCGGAAGTGACTTTGTCACCAATTATGTGGAAACAGATTCGCTTACATATAATGAGGCGATGAAGACCAGAGACGCGGTTTTCTGGAAGGAGGCGATTGACAATAAAATTGATTCTATCACCTCAAATAACACTTGGGTGTTGGTTGATCTTCCTGAAGGAGCGAAACCCATCGGATGCAAATAGATCTTCAAGAAGAAGATGAAAGCAGACGGAACTATTGACAAGTTCAAGGCTAGATTGGTAGCCAAGGGGTTTTCTCAGAAGCAGGGGATTGACTATTTTGACACGTATGCTCCAGTAGCCCGGATGACCACCATCAGAATGTTGATTGCTCTCGCAGCAATACAAAAGATGGTGATACATCAGATGGATGTGAATACGGCTTTCCTAAATGGCGAGCTGACCGAAGAGATTTACATGCAACAGCCAGAGGAATTTGTCATCAGGGGTCTTGAAGATAAAGTCTGCAAGTTGGTGAAATCCTTGTACGGTCTTAAACAAGCTCCCAAGATGTGGCATGAGAAATTTGACAAAGTTATAAGGTCAAATGGCTACATGGTCAGCGATACGAACAAGTGTGTTTACACGAAGTTTGCTGATGGAAGAGGTGTGATCGTTTGTCTGTACGTGGATGACATGCTTATCCTGGGTACGGATATTAGCTGTGTCACGGAGACAAAAAAATTCATCTCAAGCAAGTTCAGTATAAAGGACTTGGGGGAAGCTGATGTGATCTTAGGGATCAAGATCATCCGGACAGACACTGGACTAGCGTTGTCACAGTCTCATTATATTGAGAAAATGATCACTCGTTATGGGTATCAGGATCTTCCAGTGATCGATACGCCATACAGGTGTGATGTGAAGCTGAAGCCTAATTCAGGGGAAAGCGTCAGGCAGCTGGAGTATGCTAGCATAATCGAGAGTTTGATGTATGCTACTAATGCCATAAGGCCTGACATAGCTTTCGCCGTGGGAATGCTGAGTCATTTCACGAGCAACCCAGGTGCTGAACACTGGAAAGCTGTGAAACGAGTTGTGAGATATCTCAAGAAGACTCAGACATATGCACTGTACTACAGCGGAGATCCGTAGGTAGTGGAAGGCTTCAGTGATGCCAGCTGGTGCTCAGATTTGGAGAGCGAAAGATCCACAGGTGGATATATTTTCACAATGGGTGGAGCTGCTATATCGTGGAAATCGAAGAAGCAGACTATGCTCTCGCGGTCATCCATGGAATCTGAGTTCTTTGCACTTGATACCGCAGCCGAGGAAGCAGAATGGCTTCGGGAGCTCATGTATGATCTTCCAGTAGTTGGGGCACAAATACCGGCAATACCGATATACTGCGGCAACCAAGCGACTGCGGAGGTGGCATCAAATGACCTTTTCAACGGAAAGAAGAGGACTGTGCGGTTAAAGCACAGGGCAGTACACGATCTTATTAAGAGAGGTGTAATTGCAGTGATTGATGTTCGGAGTCAGGAAAACCTGGCAGATCCGTTCACCAAGGGCCTCAAGCGCCAGCTGGTCGATGACACAGCTTGTAGAATAGGCTTGAAGGCATTCTGATATTAGTTATTGTATTCCTACCATAAAGTTTTATGCTATTAGTTCAAAGATTTATCTACTAGGCATCTAGCTTTTGGTTCAAGGGAGGACCATTAACTGGAAGAATATCAGGAACGGTGGGTACATGTTCTATTGGGCATGGAGAGGTTACGGACCTATAACCACTGTTGTCTACTATTGTTTTCTGCGAAAAACGGTTCCTGTGGAAAGGTTGGCTTAATTGTCTTAATGAGTTCTCAGGCAGAGTGAATGCCTGGTGTGCTTTACAGGAGGCACGGTAGAGCAGCACTACAAGGAGTGAAACTCCATGCTACAGTAGGATAACTCCACAATGATGTTCCTATATGTGGGGTGCTGCCCAGGAATAGGATAAAGCCTCGGCTTTGCATGCCAAGTCACAGCGGCGTAGCACCGCAAATAGGCAGTTAGCCTAATACTGTATGTTAAAAATAAAGATGGGTGTAGTCAGCACTACAAAGAGGAGGAGTTCCTCATGTTACAGTGGCACGACACCACCATGAGGTACCCGGTTAGGGATAAAGCCTCAGCCTTGCAAGCCATGTCGTTGCGGCATAACACCGCAAGGGAGCTTAAGGCTTCATGCTGGGTAGTTTGGCACTACAAAGAGGCGGTTGCCTCATGCTACAGTAGTATGACACTACGATGAGGTTTCCGGTACGGGGTAAGGCCTCGGCTTTAAGCCATGTCATAGCGGCGTAGCACCGCAAGGGAAGCGCAAAGCGCTTCATGCTATGTCTCTTTATAATGAACTCACCTATCGTGTATGGACAAAGAGATATCAGGCCGTCTCTTGAGGGTAAACTTGTAGACGCCCAAAATTATACACTGAAACCAGGCTGGCACAGGGCCTTTAATGTGTAGCCAGAAGCACATGTAACTACATTATGTGAGTGGAAAGAATTTCAGCTATGATGCAGAATTCAAGGCTTAGTCCATTCTTCTATTATAGTTTGATTTTTGACCCATGCGGGAAGATTCAAGTCGTCAGCGACATCTCTCCTAATTCATGATGGACAGTTACTGTGGGGAACACTTATACCCATATATAGAGATATGTGGGGGATTGTTGGAGTTTTGGCCTTTCCTTTAGAAAGTTTAGTCCCACATCGGATAGGCCAAAGAGTTTGTATCTCTATATATTAGCTTTGTTATTATTGGAGATGCACATGTGGTGTGGAGGTGCACATGGGTTTGCCATGTGGGGTTATTTTTCTAATAGAAAAAAGGCTAAAATCAACAATTAAAGCATTCATGCTTTTTGCTCTTGGGAAATTTATTTCCATAGGAGCTAAGCCCCGTAGGGGCTTAGAGACTCGGACTCGGACTCGGACTCAGACTCGGGCTCGGGCTCGGACTCGGGCTCAAGGGCTCATGAGGCATAATGTGGCATTTTATTGGCGCACTTTGCACTTAGCACGTCAGCATCGTCGCTAGGCGCATAGTGCGCTAAAGTTGCGCTCGTTGCGCGAGCCACTTGCGTGGCCCGTTACGTTGGTCCAGTTACGCAGTCCAGTACGCACAGTACGCGCAGTGTGCGCAGCGTACGCAGCGTGTGTAGAGTGCGCAGTGTGCGCAGCGTACGCAGTGTGCGTAGAGAGCGTAGTGTGCGTAGGGTGCATAAAGGGGCTGTGTGCGTAAAGTGCAAATTACGCTGGTGGCACAACTTTCAGCAGAACGTGTCCTTGCATGTTCTGAGCAGTTGCTCTATGTTCGGGGTGGTTACTACCACGTCCCTAACATTGTGCTAACCGGGCAGTTGTTGCAGGGGCTTATATAAGGCCTCCTCCTTCTCTCTCACAGGTTAGAGACTAATACACAAGTAGTAGACAGAAAGTTTACAAGTGCTTAGAGGCTGTGAGAGAGAAGAGAGGTATTGTATCAGCATTGCGTTTTGCACAGGTGATCGAGTTCATCCGAGGAGTCAGAAGAGCAGAGTGTTCCAAGTTCTCCGACGAACTTGCTGGTTCCTGTAAGCGATTCGTGTGGGGAGAATAAAGCTTTGAGCAACGGTGATCATTCACCCCAGCAGGAGTTATTCCATCTTCGCCTGTCATCTTCTTTGTTGATATTATCAGGATTCTATTAGCGCACCTTCGGTGAAGTGTTTGCGTTGATATTATCAGAATTCTATTTGTGCACCTTCTGTGAAGAGTAGCACTAGTAGAATTTATTTTACGTATCTTCTGTGAAGAGTTACGTTCTGTGCACCTTCTGTGAAGTGTAGCACTAGTTGAAATTTCTCTTACGTACCTTCTGTGAAGTGTTACGTTCCGTGCACCTTCTGTGAAGTGTAGCACTAGTTGAAATTTCTCTTACGTACCTTCTGTGAAGTGTTACGTAATAACAATTGTTTGTACAATTGTTACGAAATTTCAGTTTTCCATCGAAAAAAATTGTGCCCCGGCAATTACATTAACATGGTAGTAGAGTAATTTAGATCTAAATCTCATCTGCCTCTGGTATGCACTTTAAAACCGATTATGAACCTGGAGTTAACCTATCAACCCTTATCACAAATCTGGAGTTTTGATACATGTTAACGCTTATTTAGCCGCGTCCATACACTTGTGAGCATGCATGATTTCTAGTTCCCCTGTTGTGTAAGCGATGCATGTCCTCAATGCGCACCGACGTTTGTTATAAGGTAAACTTGACGTACGGTGGTCCTGCCGACAATTTTATCCTGCTGTAAAGCTCGGTCAACCTAAAACTACTTAATGTTTAGTACGAAGAATTAGCACATCGAGCTCACATTAATCTCATGTCTCCTCTTATACAACACACGAAGGCAGTGTCCGAACTATTTGCACCAAGCTGGGATAGTAAATCTGCCTCGATGGACACGGAGTATGTCCTCCCCTTATTTAGGGAAGTTTCTTGCGCACGTAAATTCGTACCATATTTAAATCATTGACGATTAGCTCAAGAACATGACTTAGTTTAATATACCGCCAAAATGCAAACTAATCTCCATTGATCTCCTAGCTGTATTCCTCTCTTGAGCCTCAAGAATCTGGGAGTCTTTTGAGGTCTTGATGCAATTTCAATTATTAAGGGAAAGCTTTCAACTTAATCTGCTATTTTGTTTCTTTAATTGAACCCTACTCTACTGCAAGCCAAGCTCTTGTTAGCATTTGTTTGACTGCAATTGTTTAAGCCAGCTTGAACCCACAAAATCATTAAACAAGAAGAATTAAATTAAAGAGAGTGTTTAATTCTACGCATATATATTAGATAATGTATAGGGATCCTTGACCTTGGTTCCCTAATTAGGGACCTCAAGAGTATTATTTGGTGAGATATAACACGTTGCCTTGGCTTATAATGGAAAGAACAAATAAGTAATCTATAGAGATATCGCTGTCCACAGAACTATTAATTTGTGCATTTTAATCAGGTCAGTTTCCGGTGGGTGCCAAAATGTGGGCAATTTGCTAGGACAAATATCCGGGTTTGTCGATGGATGTCGCGTGCCAGTTGTATCAATTAAATTGACCCGTGGTTTAGTAGCGGGAACACAAAGTTTGGTTGTACATTTCCATTCCTCAAGTCCCTGTTACACGTACTTGCTATGCCTAGATATATATGTTGAGAACGAAACGAACCCTAACGGTACGTAAGTACACGTTAGCGATAGCGAACCTCTGTATAAATAGGAGTATAATCATTACTTCCGACCGCATGTTTCTAACAAGACGAGACATGCTGGCGTTTGCTCTGCATGTTCTTTTCAACATGGTCCTTTGACTCCTTTCTTATTTCCGCAAGAGAACACGAAGTTCGGTGATCCGCAACTGTATGTACCTCCAGCAGTAGCTATCCCTCGAATTTTCACCAATGTGTTCAACATGTATCTCCAAATCCAAACCTCCGGAACTGAAGCCCGAAATTAACCTGTAGAACAATAGAAGGATGTGATTGTTCACCACTATTCTATTCGACAGCATAAACTACACTTTATAATGTCTCTTTCCATGGCTTTCTTGATGGGTACTGAAGGAATCTTGTGGCCGTAGCCTCTAAAAGTGCATTTAGTAATTATCTTCTATTTTCTTTTTCTTTTTTTTCGTTTTCGCGATGGATCGATCCATAAATTTTGGTTGTGGTGTCATTATCTGCTCACTGTTCGTGACACTAATGCTAGAAAAGTGGGGTTGAATTAGGATTACTTGAACCTACTTCATTGACCCATCGTTGTAAGCGACCATGCATTATTCTTATGCTCTTTGTATTTAGTGAGTTGTCGGACCGACAATGTTGGTCTCCCATGGCGATTAGGGTTTGATGCGGATTACGCTAAGATCATTTTACGTTTGTTCATCATATAAGGAGGATTAAGCAACGGGATGGAATATTGGTTCCATATTCAGTCCCAAGGTGGACTTGGTGCTCCATAGAAATTTATAAGGGATTTGTGTATATGTGTGTTGTTCACTTTGAAGAAAAATGTCCAAAAATTGGCCCCTAACCTTTTTTGACTTTGACCATATATTTGATTGATTTCCATATATTGTAAGTTTACATAAGATTGGATTTTGAGCCTAAAATAAGATTGAATTTTTCATATATGGTAAGCCTACCTAAGATTGGATTTTAAACTAACATAAGATTCAATTTTCACATATGGACACATGATATGCTATATAAAGGGATTTAAAGGTTCTACATGAGATATGTCACTACCACTTTTCTAACTTGAGGGTATTTTGGTCATTTTTAAAATTTTGGAATTACTTTGGAAATTATTATTATTAATTATAATTATTAGAATTTTTAGTGATTTTTAGTATAATTGATTTGGTGCTAGTTTTGACTTTGACTAGTGTTGACTTGGAGACTGTCCTAGAGGCTAACCTAGGTCATGACTACTTGGTTAGGTTAAGTAACCTAGCTTGACCTAAGTTAGTGACATCAAACCAATTAGATTTAATTTGGAGAAATTAGGAATTTATTTGAATAGGAAATGGCGTGTGGTTTCACAAGTCAAGACTTGTGACTTAGCCTTGAAGGCCCAACCCAACACTAGTGCAACCTAACCCTAGCCCATTCCAGCCCATGGCCGGCCACACTTAGGTCCTCCTTCCCTATTTAACGCTCCTAGAAATTAGGGCTAGCCTCCTTAGAATTATTTTCCAAGTTTGAGAAGAGGTGAGTCTCCATCTTCATTAAATCCTAGAAAATCCATTTAAATTCCTTTTCCACCCAAATCAATTGCATTAGGTTCTAAAATTAGTCTACTTGCTGTTGGTATTGAGTAATTTCAGGGAAGAATCAATTTGAAGGAGTTTGGTGGCTTGAGGAATCACTTTCATTTGGGGATTTTTGAGCCTTTACACATCAATAGGTAAATTCAAATATACTCCATGTAATTGCTGTTTTATTGCATATCTAGGATGCCCTAGGATTACCCTAGCTGTAGGACTAGCTAACCCTAGGGTTCGAGTCCTATACGTGTCCGTATCAGACACGTATCAGTTCGTGTATGCATGTGTTCGACGAAATGCCCCAAAGGGCATTTCGATCCATTTTCTGAAATGTAACTGAATATAAAATTAGGTTTTAACATCGCTTAGGGGTTTCTTGTGTTCTGAGCACGTTTTGGTCTGGTGCCGTGTCGCCACGGACACGGGAACACGCGGTGCCCACACGTGCGCGCGCGCAGACCCTTTCCCCTGCTGCTCGGGTGTGATTGCACAGTGCACGCGCCACTTCGACACGTGAAATTGGACACACACTATGGGACACTGACTGACACCACGTGTGTCAAGTCTTAGGACCCCTCGTGTCGTGTCGGACACGGTGTCGCGAGTGCATGGGAAGTGCACTGTGCTTGCACAGTACTGAGTTTGTGTTCTCATTTTCATTTCAGTTTTAAATGATTTAAATTGTGTTTTTTAATTGTTAATTAGGTCCTAAATATAATGTATTATATATGTTAGAATTAATTTACATGTTAATTTAGGTTTAATGTGGGAATTTGGTTTCGAATTTTGGTTGAATGGCATACACTGACACAGGTTCTAATACATTGGGTTTCCTTCTAATTCCTCAACATTTAATTCCTGTTTATTTAATTTTATCACTATTGAATGTCTCCCACATATCTGTTGATTCATAGGAATGCAATATTTTAATTTGAACTGGGCTTTTGGTTTGTGAATGGAAATTTGAGCATTGGGTTGATTTTTCGAATGTAGTGGCTGTTACATTAATTTGTAACATTGATTTGAGTTTTAGATTCTATATCTTGAACTGTAATGGAATGATGGATAGTTCTTCCTAATCTAGGAATTGTTTCCTGTTTTCAAAAATCTGAGATTTTGACTTTGGATTGAATGGTATTTGTATTAGAGAAAAGTGTTTCCTGTTTTCCAGTTTTTCCTAATAACCAGAGATGTTGATTTCCCTTTCCATTTCGAAATGGTTAACTGTAAACTGAACTCCTATTTAACTGAGAACTTATTCTCTAAGTGTCCTGAACTGTTTTCCTTTCCTTTCCTTAACTGTAACTTCATGGTTTTCTAAACCTGGACTATTTCCTAGACACTGCTACACAAGTGTACTCACTGTTTTCATTCCTAAAACTGAGATTTTACTTTCCCTTAACTGATGTGTATATGTGTTTGATGTCTAACTGTCTACAGGGTTGGGCATTGATTAATATGCTTCACTGATTTCCTATTCCTATTTATATTCACACACTCTTGTGACACTGAACACAGGCCCTCATACCACATACACACACAGGTTTATATCCATGAACACTCACTGTTTTTCCAGATTCACTTGTAAACTTTACTGTTTGTTCCAGGATACCACTCTCTCACACACTCACACACATCCTCACATGGCACCCACTCTCATGTCTCACCCTCACACTCTCATATATCACTGTACACAGGTTCCTACACACTCTCTTAACACTTTCACACACTTGTCGGTTTTCCCAAATGAATATATGTAGGTATGCCTATAGGTATGTATCATGTACATATGTACATATGTCTAATGTATATTGTATATATGTATAATGTATAGTATATATATAATTTGCATTGATTGTTGACTTAATAGTCTTGTGGGTGCTAATATAGCCTAATATAGCCTAGCATAGCCTTGTTTAGGCTTGTGATGTAGAGTAATGGTTAGTGTGACTAGTATAGACTAGTAGGACCTAGAATAGCTTAGTTAGATCTTGTATAGCCTTGTTAGACCTAGAATAGACTAGTTTGACTAGTATAGACTTGTTTGACTTAGGTTTGACCTAGTTGACTTAGTTTGACTTCTAAGGTTGACCAGAGTTGACCAAGAGTTGACTTTGGTCTAGATTGACCTAGATTCATGTAGAATGCATTAACTTGCATCGTATTATCATTTTAGACTCATAGTGACTTGTACTGTTCTATAGGAGACAGACACCACTCCTCGGACAGTAGATATTCTCCAGATTCTCTGGTTACAGGCGAGTACATTCTCTGATCATTTCATATCCTGCATTAGGAGTATTTTTCTGCTTTAGATTACTTTACATGATGCTGACACGTTGGAAACACGGATTAGTACTATATGGATCTTGTTGTGCAATATTATCCCCTTAGCGGATACATCGGGTATTCGTGTTCATGTACTTTATCGTGAACTCCTTGTATTTGTGACATTCGTGTACGAAACATGTGAATCGTGTATAATCATGTATTCACATGACCTTCGTGTACAATAACATAACTTAGCTAGATCCTTGTGTATTGATTGGGGCGGGGGAGTAGAAGTGGTTATGTATTCAATCCAGTAGATTACTCGTGTACAACCTCTGTAGATTACTCGTGTACAACATCGTGCCGTTTACATAACCATCTTGTGCTCTGAATCACTAGCACTGTTAGTTCTCTATATACTGTAGCTATTTATTTACAGTCTCTCTCTTTTATCATGTTATTCTTTCAGTATCTTGTATCTTACTCTCTAGCATGATTATATATCCTGACCTGCTATGATTTGTTGAGATGTACTGTGCTCGCTCCTGTCCTGACTGGACCTGTTGAAAATTTTACAGAGGACGAGGCTGAGGTGTTCTGCCGTACCTACTACGGTGCTACACTAGATGAGTGTTTGGACTTGGACCAGCAGCAGGATCCACTAGCAGTAGATGACACTCCCTTAGATTAGGATGTCTTTACTTTTTGGATCACTGTACATAGATTCTGAGATTTGGGATATGTACTTATTTTAGACACTTAGAATTCTGGATGTATCTCTGTGGTTTATTCTGTTCTGGATATTATCTGTCATTCTATCTAACTTTATCCTGTTCTACCTTAGTCGTGATTGAGATATATTCTGTTATGTCACCCCCATTCGGGGTGTATAACTGCTTGTTACCTTAAACTGTTAGATGTTGTGACCTAGGACAGCGTTCTACCGCCGACACTGCGGCGTAGGCTGGACGTACCCACGTCTCGTGCCCTTACTTTAGGGTGCGGGTCGTGACACGTTTTTAGTGGTGGCCCATGCAGGTCTAGGTTAGAAATGTAGTGGTATTCGAACTAGAATATCGCTGCAGCCTGCAGTAGGAATTAGTATTTTTGATGGTACTCAATCACACTAGAAAAAACTCCTTATCAGATTCCGTATATCTATTTTGCTGCTTATTGTCTTCCTTAGAAATTTTAAACTGTCCTCCTTTGATATTTCGATTCATTCTCAGTAATTGCTTCTTGTTTGATCTGTGTCTCCAGGATGGTTGAGACGAGATCGCATCGCCCTGGACTGGGAGACGCTGGAGAGGGGTCTAGTACCTCTCGACCTCAGTAGCAGCCAGCTCCCGATGCCACAGGACCAGTGCAGCCCTCAGGAGTCGGTGTTTCTGCCACTTTTGGAGGAGCACCTCCACCAGTCAGGAGGCCGAGCGTTGTGATTCCTGAGATCCTTCCACCGTAGCCGCCTCCGCCTGCGGGGATGGTAGATGCTGCACATCTCTTCTCCTTCGTGGAGAGGATTCTGGAGTCCCACCACCAGCAGCAGACGAGGCAGACTGCAGATTTCCATCAGGGGATCGATGAGGCACACCAGCTAGTTCGTACCACAGTTGAGATGATTACTGCTCCTGGGACCCAGCAGCAGCCCCGTCGGAGGGAGAAGGACATATAGGACTTCCAGAAGATGCATCCCAGAGAGTTCTTCGGCACAGAGGGCATCCACTATGCCGACGACTGGATAGAGCATATTGAGGAGATCTTCCGACTGGCGGAGATACCAGATCGACTCCAGATCGAGGCGGCGGGCAGTCAGATGCAGGACTTGGCCCGTGCATGGTATCAAACAGATCCCAGGGTATAGTTGAGGACCAAACTTGGGCCCAGTTCAAGGAGCTATTTCAGGAGCAGTTCTTTCCTAATGTGGCCTTGGGAGGTATCGAGGCACAGTTCGACGGTCTGGTTCAAGGGAACCGTACGGTAGCTGAGTATGCTGCAGAGTTTTATAGACTGGCCCATTTTATAGATAACTTGACAGAGAAGACGAAGGCGAGAAAGTTTCGCCGAGGCTTGATTAGAGAGGTTCGGTCGCTGACTAAGAGCGACCGAAATGCTACATTTGTTGAAATATTTTCTGGGGCTATGGCGGCGGAAGACGACCTAGGGCTGAAGCAGAAGAGGGGTCATAATTTCCAGGGTGGTAGCAGTCAGGGGCAGGCCAAGAGGCCTCACTTCCAGCAGCACTTTCAGCAGCAGAGGCCAGTTCAGCAGTATCAGCATCAGCACCAGCATCAGGGCCGTGTACCTTTTCAGCAGGTGCAGCACCAGCAGCAGAGAGGGCAGCTGGCACCCAGGCAGCAGGCTATTAGTTGTACTTTCTACAAAAAGTCTGGGCACAAGTGGGAGGAGTGTAGGAAGAGACTTGGCAGATGCTTGATGTGTGGATCAGCGGATCACCAGATGCGAGATTGTCCAGTTGCGTCGATGCATCCGATACCAGGAGGAGCTGGGGCAGCCAAGGCTCCAGCAGGTCAGCCGAGGGGACCAGTCCTGCAGACCCAGCAGCAGAGGTTCCAGCAGCACCAACAGTAGACACGAGGTGGACAGCAGAGGCGAGCATTCGTCATGGCAGCTGAGGATGCAGAGGCCATCAGAGAGCTGATAGCAGGTTCGGTTCTTCTCGACACCCTTCGAGCATTTGCACTCTTTGATTCCGGAGCTTCCCACAGCTTTGTGTCAGTATCGTATGCTATTAGACACAGTCTGGTTTCTGAACCACTACCTAGGACCTGCAAGATCACGACCGCGGGTGGGGTCATCCTCGTGAGTGATGTTTGTAGAGGGCAGAGCGTCATATTGGGAGGCCGAGAGTTGGGAGTGAGTCTACTCGTCAGGCCACTACCGAACTACGACATTGTATCAGGTATGGACTGGCTGAGTAGACACCACACCCGTATTGATTACCAAGGGGGTAGAGTTTTATTTGGGGCGCCAGGAGAGCCAGAGTTTGAGTACACCCGACGGCTGGCAGAGCAGGACGGCAAAGTCTTCTGTGGAGCATCAGTTGAGGAGCAGGTGGCTCCGCATCCCTAGATCGCAAAGTTTATGGACGTATTTCCAGAGGAGTTGCCTGGGCTTCCACCGGACAGGGATGTAGAGTTCTCGATAGACTTGGTTCCCGGCACGGAACCAATATCTCAGCATGTCTATTGAGTGAACAACAGTGAATTGGTGGAGCTGAAGAAACAGGTGGATGAGCTGCAGGACAAGGGCTTCATCCGATCGAGTTCTTTACCTTGGGGTGCACAGGTACTCTTCGTACCCAAGAAGGATGGGTCGGTACGGATGTATATTGACTACAGGGCACTCAACAACCTGACGATTAAGAACAGATACCCACTGCCGTGGATCGATGATCTCTTTGATCAGTTGAACGGAGCTCGGGTGTTCTCCAAGATTGATTTGAGGTCAGATTATCACCAGGTGAAGGTGAAGAGGGAGGATATTCCCAAGATCGCTTTCAGGATGCGGTACGGGCAGTTTGAGTTTTTGGTTGTGCCGTTTGGGCTGACCAATGCACCAGCAGTGTTTATGAACCTTATGAACAAGGTGTTCCACCAATACTTGGACAAGTTCGTGGTGGTATTCACTGATGATATCCTGGTGTATTCGAAGATAGAGGAGGAGCACGAGGAGCACTTGAGAGTGGTGCTGGAGACACTCAGGAGGGAGAGGCTGTACGGCAAGCTCTCGAAGTACGAGTTCTTCCTAGACAGAGTAGACTTCTTGGGTCATGTGGTGAGTGGAGGTGGTATCTCAGTGGACCCGAAGAATATCACAGCAGTTGAGGCTTGGGCAGCGCCGACTTCGGTGGCAGAGATCAGGAGTTTCCTGGGGCTGGCAGGATATTATAGGAGATTTGTGCAAGATTTCTCCCGGGTTGCAGAGCCGTTGACTCGGTTGACCCGGAAGGATACTAAGTTTGTTTGGTCAGAGGAGTTTCAGACAGCTTTTGATGAGTTGAAGAAGCAGCTTACGACAGCTCCGATTCTGACATTGCCTTCAGGATCAGGTTGATTCACTATTTATAGTGATACTTCAGGAAAGGGGCTGGGTTGTGTCTTACAGCAGCATGGAAAGGTGATTGCCTATGCTTCCTGACAATTACGTTCCCATGAGAAGAACTACCCTACCCATGACCTGGAGCTGGCAAGAGGGTGGAGATTTTTGCAGATCACAAGAGCTTGAAGTATGTGTTTACACAGAAAGAGCTCAACATGAGGCAGCACAGATGGCTAGAGTTGATGAAGGACTTTGACATCTCACTTCAGCATCACCCAGGGAAGGCCAATGTGGTTGCCGATGCCTTGAGTAGGTATCCGACAGCCATGTGTTTGACTATGGATCGGCACTTGCTTGCAGACTTGGAGAGCCTTGGGATTGAGGTGATTGTGCCAGGGGTGCAGATGCAGTTATGGGGCCTTCAGATACAGTCGGACTTGATGGAGAGGATCAAGGCGACGCAGTTCGAGGATGTGGCTCTGCGGTGTATCCGAGAGCAGGTTCGTACAGGGTTGGTGGATGGCGAGTTTTTACTTACAGAGGATGGGGCCCTGAGGCACGGTTCTAGGTTATGTGTGCCAAGCGGGGAGCTCAGGGAGCAGATCATGTAGGAGGCTCACAGATTATAGTACTCTATATATCCTGGTGCCAACAAGATGTACAGGGATCTGCGAGAGCATGTCTGGTGGTACGGGATAAAGCGGGAGGTAGTTCGCTTCGTAGCTAGATGCTTGATCTGTCAGCAGGTCAAGGCAGAGAGGCAGAGGCCCGGAGGATTATTGCAGCCGTTGCCCATTCCAGAGTGGAAGTGGGAACATATCACCATGGATTTCGTATCTGGGTTGCCACGTACACCAAGAGGGAAAGACGCAATTTGGGTCATCGTTGACAGGTTGACCAAATCGGCCCACTTCTTGCCATTCAAGGTGGGTACGTCTACAGAGAGGCTTGCGGAGTTGTACATGAGGCAGATAGTCAGGATTCACGGAGTTTCCGTCAGCATTATCTTATATCGGGATAGTCGCTTTACTTTCTATTTCTGGAGGAGTCTGCAGACTAGTTTGGGCACTCAGCTCAAGTTTAGTACTGCATACCACCCCCAGATGGACGGACAGTCAGAGAGGACTATTCAGACCCTTGAGGACATGCTGCGGACGTACGTCCTGGATTTTGGAGGTTTCTGGGAGGATCATCTACATTTGGTGGAGTTTGCTTATAACGACAGTTATCAGGCCAGCATTAAGATGTCACCGTTTGAGGCTCTGTATGGGCGTACGTGTCGTACACCCTTATCTTGGGATGATATTGGAGAGCGAGCTTTACTGGGACCAGAGATGGTTGTTGACGCAGCCGAGAAGGTAAAGCTCATCAGGAACAGACTTCGCATGGCGCAGGAAAGACATCAGCACTGGGCCGATAGCCACCGGAGGCTGTTGGAGTTTGAGGTACAGATTTAGAAATAAGATTAGAAGTAGGTTGTATTTTGTTTTGTTTGATTGATCGTGTTTGATTTTTTTGTAACTTGAGACCTTGCTTGTGATTAGGTTGGAGACATGGTTTTTCTGCGGATATCTCCGACTCGTGGTACGATACATTTTGGTGGAGGTAGAAAGCTTAGCCCGCGCTTCATCGACCCTTTCGTTATCAGCGGAAGAGTCGGTGACGTGGCATACAGGCTAGACTTGCCACCTGCACTAGTGGAAGTTCACAACGTATTCCACGTATCACAGTTGAGACGGTACGTGGCTGACCCTAGCCATGTGCTCGATCATTCGGAGATTGAGGTTGGACATACTCTCAGTTATCCAGAGCAGCCTGTGGAGATTCTGGATCGCCGGAAGAAGGTACTGAGGAACCAGGTGATACCCTTGGTACGCGTCGCATGGAGGCATCATTCTCTAGGAGAGTCTACCTGGGAGCGGAAGGATGAGATGCGCGAGCGGTACCCCTATCTTTTTGGACCTTGAGGTATACTTTTCTATCCTTCTCAGCAGTTAGTTTCGCCCTTAATTTCGAGGACAAAATTATTTTAAGGAGGGTAGACTTGTCACTACCACTTTTCTAGCTTGAGAGTATTTTGGTAATTTTTAAAAATTTGGAATTATTTTGGGAATTATTATTATTAATTATAATTATTAGAATTTGTAGTAATTTTTAGTATAATTGATTTGGTGCAAGTTCTGACTTTGACTAGTGTTGACTTGGAGACTGTCCTAGAGGCTATCCTAGGTCATGACTACTTGGTCAGGTTAAGTAACCCTAGCTTGACCTAAGTTAGTGACATCAAACCAATTAGATTTAATTTGGGGAAATTAGGAATTTATTTGAATAGGAAATGGCTTGTGGTTTCACAAGTCATGACTTGTGACTTAGCCTTGAAGGCCCAACCCAACACTAGTGCAACCTAACCCTAGCCCATTCCAGCCCATGACCGGCCACACTTAGGTCCTCTTTTCCTATTTAATGCTCCTAGAAATTAGGGCTAGCCTCCTTAGAATTATTTTCCAAGTTTGAGAAGAGGTGAGTCTCCATCTTCATTAAATTCTAGAAAATCCATTTCAATTCCTTTTCTACCCAAATCAATTGCATTAGGTTCTAAAATTAGTCTACTTGCTGTTGGTATTGAGTAATTTCAGGGAAGAATCAATTTGAAGGAGTTTGGTGGCTTGAGGAATCACTTTCATTTGGAGATTTTTGAGCCTTTGCACATCAATAGGTAAATTCAAATATACTCCATGTAATTGCTGTTTTATTTTATATCTAGGATGCCCTAGGACTACCCTAGCTGTAGGACTAGCTAACCCTAGGGTTCGAGTCCTATACGTGTCCGTATCGGACACGTATCAGTTCGAGTATGCTTGTGTTCGACGAAATACCCCAAAGGGCATTTCGATCTATTTTCTGAAATATAACTGAATAGAAAATTAGGTTTTAACATCGCTTAGGGGTTTCTTGTGTTCTGAGCACGTTTTGGTCTGGTGTCGTGTCGCCACGGACACGGGAACACGTGGTGCCCATACGCGCGCGCACGCAAACCCTTTCCGCTGCTGCTCGGGTGTGATTGTACAGTGCACGTGCCACTTTGACACGTGAAATTGGACACACACTATGGGATACTGACTGACACCACGTGTGTCAAGTCTTAGGACCCCTCATGTCGTGTCGGACACGGTGTCGCGAGTGCATGGGAAGTGCACTGTGCGTGCACAGTACTGAGTTTGTGTTCTCGTTTTTATTTCAGTTTTAAATGATTTAAATTATGTTTTTGAATTATTAATTAGGTCCTAAATATAATGTATTATATATGTTAGATTTAATTTATATGTTAATTTAGGTTTAATGTGGGAATTTGGTTTCGAATTTTGGTTGAATGGCATACACTGACACAGGTTCTGATACAATGGCTTTCCTTCTAATTCCTCAACATTTAATTCATATTTATTTGATTTTATCACTATTGAATGTCTCCCACATATCTGTTGATTCATAGGTATGTAATATTTCAATTTGAACTGGGCTTTTGGTTTGTGAATGGGAATTTGAGCATTGGGTTGATTTTTCGAATGTAGTGGATGTTATATTAATTTGAGTTTCAGATTCTATATCTTGAACTGTAATGAATGATGGATAGTTCTTCCTAATCTAGGAATTGTTTTCTATTTTCAAAAATCTGAGATTTTGACTTTGGGTTGAATGGTATTTGAATTAGAGAAAAGTGTTTCCTATTTTCCAGTTTTTCCTAATAACCAGAGATGTTGATTTCCCTTTCCATTCCGAAATGGTTAACTGTAAACTGAACTCCTATTTAACTGAGAACTTATTCTCTAAGTGTCCTGAACTATTTTCCTTCCCTTTACTTAACTGTAACTTCATGGTTTCCTAAACCTGGACTGTTTTCTAGACACTGCTACACAAGTGTACTCACTGTTTTCATTCCTAAAATTGAGATTTTACTTTCCCTTAACTGATGTGTATATGTGTTTGATATCTAAATGTCTACAAGGTTGGGCATATATTAATATGCTTCACACACTCTTGTGACACTGAACACAGGCCCTCATACCACATACACACACAGGTTTATATCCATGAACACTCACTGTTTTTCCAGATTCACTTGTACACTTCACTGTTTGTTCCAGGATACCACTCTCTCACACATTCACACACATCCGCACATGGTACCCACTCTCATGTCTCACCCTCACACTCTCATATATCACTGTACACAGGTTCCTACACACTCTCTCAACACTTTCACACACTTGTTGGTTTTCCCAAATGAATATATGTAGGTATGCCTATAGGTATGTATCATGTATATATGTACATATGTCTAATGTATAATATATATGTATAATGTATAGTATATATATAATTTGCATTGATTGTTGACTTAATAGTCTTGTGGGTGCTAGTATAGCCTAATATAGCCTAGCATAGCCTTGTTTAGGCTTGTGATGTAGAGTAATGGTTAGTGTGACTAGTATAGACTAGTAGGACCTAGAATAGCTTAGTTAGATCTTGTATAGCATTGTTAGACCTAGAATAGACTAGTTAGACAAGTATAGACTTGTTTGACTTAGGTTTGACCTAGTTGACTTAGTTTGACTTCTAGGGTTGACCAGAGTTGACCAAGAGTTGACTTTGGTCTAGATTGACCTAGATTGATGTAGAATGCATTAACTTGCATCGTATTATCATTTTAGACTCATAGTGACTTGTACTGTTCTATAGGAGATGGACACCACTCCTCGGTCAGTAGATATTCTCCAGATTCTCAGGTTACAGGTGAGTACATTCTCTGATCATTTTATATCCTGTATTAGGAGTATTTTCCTGCTTTAGATTACTTTACATGATGCTGATACGTTGGAAACACGGATTAGTACTATATGGATCTTAGTGTGCGATGTTATCCCCTTAGCGGATACATCGGGTATTCGTGTTGGTGTACTTTATCGTGAGCATCGTGTACTCCTTGTATTTGTGACATTCGTGTACAAAATGTGTGAGTCGTGTATAATCATGTATTCTCATGACCTTCGTGTACAATAACATAACTTAGCTAGATCCTTGTGTATTGATTGGGGTGGGGGAGTAGAAGTGGTTATGTATTCAATCCAGTAGATTACTCGTGTACAACCTCTGTAGATTACTCATATACAATATCGTACCGTTTACATAACCATCTTGTGCTCTGAATCACTATCACTGTTAGTTCTCCATATATTGTAGCTATTTATTTACAGTCTCTCTCTTTTTATCATGTTATTCTTTCAGTATCTTGTATCTTACTCTCTAGCATGATTATATATCCTGACCTGCTATGATTTGTTGAGATGTACTGTGCTCGCTCTTGTCCTGACTGGACCTGTTGAAAATTTTACAGAGGACGAGGTTGAGGCATTCTGCCCTACCTACTACGGTGCTACACTAGATGAGTGTTTGGACTTGGACCAGCAGCAGGATCCACTAGCAGTAGATGACACTCCCTTAGATTAGGATGTATTTACTTTTTGGATCACTGTATATAGATTCTGAGATTTAGGATATGTACTTATTTTAGACACTTAGAATTCTGGATGTATCTCTGTGGTTTATTCTGTTCTGGATATTATCTATCATTCTATCTATCTTTATCCTGTTCTACCTTATTCGTGATTGAGATATATTCTGTTATGTCACCCCCATTCGGGGAGTATAACTGCTTATTACCTTAAACTGTTAGATGTTGTGACCTAGGACAACGTTCTACCGTCGACATTGCGGCGTAGGCTGGACGTACCCATGTCTCGTACCCTTACTCTAGGGTGCGGGTCGTGACAAGATATCTCATTGTGCTCAACAAAAGTTGTTGAATAAGTTCAACACAAAAGTTTGAGAGATTTTTTCTGCTTCTTTATCTTTGTGGTAGATAGTTCCAGAGAGCAAGGATTTAAGTGTTGAGAGAGTGATTGTAGTTCATTTTCTTCTTATACTGGAACTAAATCACCTCGTCCATGGAAGTCGGCATTTTGGCCAAACCACATAAACTCTTGTCATTGTGAATGTGAATTTTTCTGAGGTATTTTCTAATTTCTTGGATTTATTTTTGTTGTGCCCCATCAAAATGGTATCAGAGTTTTGGAATTCTAGCAAGATATTCGACAAAGTTCTCAGAGAAAGTTAATTTGGTAGATTCTTGAGATGGCTCCATCAAGCAAGGTTGCAAAGTATAAAATTGAGAAGTTCAATGGAAAGAATAATTTTGACTTTTGGAAAAGACAGATGAACAATGTTCTCATATCTCAAAAGATTTATAAGGCTTTACGAAAAAAGTCCAAGAAGCCTGCTGACATGATGGATAATGATTGAGATGGCATGGATCTGAAAGCATGTGTTGTTATTCGCCTATGTTTGAAAAGTGATGTTGTGTACTCTATGAAGGACGAAACCATCGTCGTTGGGCTCTAGCTGAATTTGGAATCACTTTACATGATGAAGACACTTACCAACCGAGTTTATATGTTAAAGTCGCTCTACAGACTAGTGATGAAGAAATGTATGTGAATTCGAGATCATATCTCAAATTTAACGAATCATTTGACTTGAAGGATGTTGACATGTATGATGATGATGACCGTTTGGTGCTAATCCTATTATTTTCTTTATCCGTTTCTTTTGAGAATATTATTCAAACATTACTATACGAAAATGACTCAATTTTCATATAAGAGGCTACGAGTGCCTTTTTGTCTAATGAGGCGCAGAGGTTGGCTTCTAATGGCAAAAACTATGGAGACCAAGTCCAAGATTTGACGGCAAGAGGGAGGACAAACGATAAAGCATCTTCTAGCAGAAGGTCAAGATCCAATTCTAGGACTCCTATTGAGATGGTATAGTGCATCAACTACAATGAGAAAGGACATTATGCAAATAGTTGTCCTCGTCCAAAAAAGAAGAAAAAAGAAGAAGAGAGAAAGTGATGAAGCAAACAGTGCCTCAAAAGCCGACAATGATGGGATCTATGACAACATGAGTGACCATTGGATTCTCGATTTTGGATGCTCATACCTTATATGTGTCGAAAGAGGGAGTAGTTTTCTATCTATAAGGCGATAGATGATGGTTCTGTGTTGGTGGACAACAGCAACGCATATCGAGCTGTTAGAATTGGGTATATCAAGGTGAAGATGCATGATGAAATTGTATGAACTTTGGATGATGTCAAACATATTTCGATCTTAAGGAAAAATTTATCTCTTTTAGTACGCTTGAATCAAATGGTAACAAGTTCGTTATCGAGGTAGGAGTCTTAGGGTTGTTCGTGGTTCTTTAATGGTGATGAAAGATCACCGATAGGGTAACCTTTGTATCTTATTGGAAAGCACTTTTAGTAGAATTTTAGCAGCCAGTACATCTGATTCGTTTGATAGCACACATCTTTGGCAGAAATGGCTTGGGTATTTATGTGAGAAAGGTCTGTCCTTACTGAGCAAGTTGGTG
>JANAVB010044619.1:10792912-10802912 GCA_029216955.1 Iris pallida | reverse complement strand
GAGGACGAGGCGCTCTGTACCACTTATTATGGGACTACCCTAGAGGATTGTTGTGACTTGGACCTCCAGCAGGATCCATTAGCAGTGGATGACACACCCTTAGTCTAGTGTAGTAATTTTTATTGTATTTATTCTCTAGATTATTGTATTTGAGTTTGGATGTTCTGGATTGTTGTGATATCTTAGACACTTAGACTCTCTATCTATTTGTATCTTTGTGGATTCGTTTCATATCCATCTATCTTATCGTATTCTACCTTAGTTGTGATTGGGACTGTATTTCTGTATTGTCACCTCCACTCGGAGTGTATATACTATACATGTACCTTATATTGTTAGATATTGTGACCTAGGACAGCGTTCTACCTCCCACACTGCGACATAGGCTGGACGTACCCACTTCTTGTGCCCTTACTCTGGGGTGCGGGTCGTGACACGTTTTTAGTGGTGGCCTATATAGGTCTAGTTTTATGTAGTGGTATTCGAAGTAGAGTATCACTACAGCCTACAGTAGGATTAGGATATTTTGAAGGTACTCAATCACACTAGGAAAACTCCTTATCAGATTCCATATATCTATATTTTGCTGCTTATTATATTTCTTTGAATATAAACTGTCCTCCTTTGATATTTCGACTCATTTTCAGAAATTGTTTCTTGTTTGATCTGTATCTCCAGGATGGTCGAGACGAGATCACATCGCCCCGGACCGGGGGACGCTGGTGAGAGGTCTGCCACCTCTCGTCCTCAGCAGCCAGCTTCCGGTACCGTAGTCCCAGTTCTGCCAGCTGGAGTAGGTGTTTCAGTTACATTCGGAGGAGCGCCTCCACCAGTTATGAGGCAGAGCCCGCTGCTTCCTGAGATCCTTTCGCCGTAGCAGCCTCCACCTGCGGGGATGGTAGGTGTTGCTCATCTATTCTCCTTTGTAGAGAGGATTTTAGAGTCTCATCAGCAGCAGCAGCTGCGTCAGACTGCCGACTTTCGTCAGGGGATAGACGAGGCCCATCAGCTGGTCCGTACGACTGTGGAGATGGTGTCTACTCAAGGGGCGCAGCAGCAGCCTCGCAGGAGGGAGAAGGACATCCAGGACTTTCAGAAGATGCATCCTAGAGACTTTTTTGGCACCGAGGGCATACACTACGCAGATGATTGGATTAAGCACATTGAGGAGATTTTTCGGCTGGCGGAGATACCAGCCAGACTTCATATTAAGGCAGCGGGCAGTCAGATGCATGACCTAGCCCGTACCTGGTACCAGACAGATCCAAGAGTGGGAGTAGAGGGTCAGACATGGAAGCAGTTCAAGGAGCTATTCAAGGAACAGTTCTTCTCGGATATGGCACTAGGAGGCATTGAGGCGCAGTTTGAGAGTCTGGTTCAGGGGAACCAGACAGTTGCAGTGTACGCCAGAGAGTTGTGTCGGTTGGCCAGGTTTATTGATGATCTGATGGAGAAGACGAAGGCTAGGAAGTTCCAACGAGTGTTGATCAGGAAGGTTCGGTCACTGACTAAGAGTGACCGGAATGCTACCTTCGCGGAGATCTTCACTGGAGCTATGGCAGCGGAGGATGACCTGGGGTTGAAACTGAAGAGAGGTCAGGATTTCCAGGAAGCCAGCAGCAGCAGAGGCCAGGCCAAGAGGCCTCATTTTCAATACCAGCAGCCGTAGAGGCAGGTGCATCAGCAGCAGTTCCAGCTGCAGCAGTTTTAGCAGCATGGCCGGGCACCTTTCCAGCAGGTGCAGCATCAGAAGCCGAGGGTGCAGCAGCAGGCACCGAGACAGCAGACCACCAGCTATGCTTACTGTAAGAAGCCGGGGCATGGATGGAATGAGTGCAGGAAAAGATTGGGCAGGTGCCGTCTTTGTGGAGCAGCTGATCATCAGCTGAAGGAGTGCGCTCAGTTCACAGGCAGAGCAGTGCAGGAAGCGGGAGCCAAGGCTCCGGTAGGGCAGCAGACGGGACCACTGCAACCTCAGCAACAGAGGTTCATCGAGCATTAGCAGCAGGCCCAGGGAGGTCAGAAGGGGCGAGCTTTCGCCATGGCGGCTGTGGATGCAGAGGCCATTGGGGAGTTGATTACAGGTTCGGTTCTTCTCGACTCCATTCCAGCTTTCGCTCTATTTGATTTCGGGGCTTCCCATAGTTTTATGTCGGTATCATTTGCTATTAGATACTGCCTTGTATCTGAACCATTTTCTAGGACCTGCAAGATCACGACCGGGGGTGGTGTTATCCTCGTGAGTGATATTTGCAGAGGGCAGAGCGTTATTATGGGAGGCCGAGAGTTGGTGGTGAGTCTGCTCGTAATGCCACTACCGAACTACGATATCGTATTAAGTATGGATTGGTTGAGTAGGCATCATGCCAGCATAGATTGTCGAGGGGGTAGAGTTCTGTTTGGAGCGCCAGGAGAGCCAGAGTTCGAGTACACCCGACGGCAGGCGGAGCAGAGCAGCGGGCTTTCCTACGGGATTTCAGTTGAGGGACAGGCGGCTCCACATCCTTTGATTACAGAGTTTATGGACGTCTTTTCGAAGGAGTTGCCAGGACTTCCACCGGACAGAGATGTTGAGTTCTCGATAGACTTGGTTTCCGGTGTGGAACCGATTTCTCAGCATGTCTATCGAGTGAACAACAGTGAGTTGGTAGAACTGAAGAAGCAGGTGGATGAGCTGCAGGACAAGGGCTTCATCCGATCGAGTTCTTCACCTTGGGGTGCACCGGTACTCTTTGTACCCAAGAAGGATGGGTCGGTACGGATGTGTACCGACTACAGGGCACTCAACAACCTCACGATCAAGAACAGATACCCACTGCCGCGGATCAATGATCTCTTTGATCAGTTGAGCGGAGCTCGGGTTTTCTCGAAGATTGATCTGATGTTAGGTTATCATCAGGTAAAGGTGAAGAGGGAGGATATTTCGAAGACCGCATTTAGGACGCGGTATGGATAGTTTAAGTTTTTGGTTATGTCGTTTGGGCTGACCAACGCCCCGGTGGTATTTATGAACTTGATAAACAAGGTGTTCCACCAGTACTTGGACAAGTTGTCACGACCCGCACCCACCGTGAGGGTACGAGTACGTAACAGCGCCCAGTCTACGCCGCAGTGTCGGTGGTAGAACGTTGTTCTAGGTCATGAACTATAACTACATAACATAAATATTCTCCAAAAAGGAGGCCAAACACAGAGGTACAACTCAATCACAATCTAAGGTAGAATGTAGCACGATGAAATAGATAAGGAAAAACCCTCAAACTGAGGTACAACAAGAAGTGAAATAATCAAAGTTAAATACTACCAGTCTCAACATATCTAAAATATACAACTCTGAAATCAAGGACAACAACTAAACATGAAAAGGAAAACAGTCTAAGCTATCTATACTAAGCAAGGTATCGTCCTCAGCAGCTGCCTGAACCTCCCCAGGGGTCCAGGTCGCGAGTGTCATCTAGGCAAGCTCCAAAGTAAGGGGTGCAGGGTTCCTCATCATCCTCTGTAAAATTTTCAACAGGTCCAGTCAGGACAGGGAGCGAGCACAATACATCTCACGCAGATCATAACAGGTTAGAAAATATAAACATGCAAGAGAGTACGATACATGAAACTGAAAGAAAGTACATGATGTAAATAGAGAGAGAACTGTAATAGAAATATCTACTATAAGTAGAGAGCTACCAGTAACTAGTGATTTAAAGTACAAAGTCGACATGTGAACGGCTGGAATTGCACATGAATATACTAAAGAGTCGCACATGGTTATACTACTTTGGAATTGTTCACATGACTATTTATACTCACCCATAACCCAATCAATACACAAGGATCCAGATAAGTTATGTTACGTACATGATTTTCACATAATAGCCCATAAATAGGTGCACATGAAATATACATGAGGGCTCATAAATGAGTGCACATGAAATTCACATGAAAGCCCATAGATGGGTGCACATAAAATTCACATGAGAGCTCATAAATGAGTGCACATAAAATATAGGTTATACGTGAGATACATGAGCACATGACCGAACATGATAGCACATGAGAGTACACGAGCGAGCACGAACGAGCATGAGCACATGACAAACATGAATAACATGAAAGCGAGGAATACACGATGTACATGAAACACAAGACATGATGTATCCGATGCTCCCGAGGGTGATAACATCTCATGAAAAGATCCATATAGTACCAATCCGTGATAATATCGTGACAGTATCAAATAAGGTAAACTAGAGCAGGAATATAATTCTAAGCAAGTTATGAAATAATTAGAGAATGTACTCGCCTGGTATCTGAATAGCTGTAGTAAATGTACTGTCCGAGATGAGGTACCTGACTCCTAGTTAGAGCAACACAAGTCAAGATATATACAGGGGATGATAAATGTAACCTACAATACATCTGCATGCTATCTAGGTCAACTAGACTAGAGTCAACTCTTGGTCAACTCTGTCAACTACACTAATCAAACTAAGTCAACTAGGTCAAGTCCTAGCCCAAACAAGTCCAACTAGTCTCACTAGGCCTAACCAATCTAGTTTAGAACCAAATACAAGCAAATGCCAAACCAAGCTAAGCTAGCACTCGCTTACAATTCCAAGGCTAACACAAGCTATCAATATACCATACACAAGTCACACTAGACTGGCATAACCCAGCACCATGTGTATATATTTCATATACATAAGGCTGCACATTAGAACCCCCATAAGCTACACTACAAGGCCATATGCCATAGGCTATGCCACCTATGCCATGAGCCATATTCACATATTATAAGTCACCCACACATTTCTACCATATATCTATATACACATTATATATATGTCAATAGGCAAAATCTATATTACATCACATTATCACATTTAGCTATATATTTATGAAATTCATATATATATATGTATATAGGTTAACTATTTACATACACATTGCCTTATATTTTCACATGTATCAATCCATATATATATACCTGTATATTAGCGGGGAAAATGACATGCATGATAGTGTAAACATCAAGACATGTGTGTGTGAATGACAATTTTTTCTGTGTGTGTGTGAGTGTAGATAGAGGCTTATAGGTTCTCAGTTATTGTAAATGTGTATATGGAATTGACAGTCCATGCCAATGTGTGTTCAGTGTTTGTGCTAATATGAGAGTGTATATGTAGATAGGTGAGTGAAACATGGTTGTGTCTCAGGGATATGGGTGCATGTAGGAAGTTTAAATGTGTGAATGACAGGAAAGTTAAATTAGTGATGTGTGCACATGAATTTCAGGAACTCAATGTAACATAAACTCAGTTTACATAATGAACTCTCAAGTATTTACATTCAAAATCAAATCCGTACACCCAACAACCTGATACTGGAAAGGAAAGTGTGAACAATGTGTCACATAGGTTTCAGTTGCATAGGTAACAGTGGTGCTGTGTCTCAGTCTCAGGTTTATCAGCCAATATGACAGGAATGTGAAGAGGGTGTGTGTGTGTGTTACAGATAATGTGTGATGATCTCAGAATATGCAAGAACTTGAGTCTCAGATTTTGTGTGTGTATGATATTAGAAAATAATTCTCAGGTTCATGTTTTCAGTTGTTTGCAATGTGTGTTGTGTAGAGCATATACCTGTGTGTGTGTATAGATAGATATGTGTACATGTAATGTATGTGGGTGTGTGTGTTGAACATAATGTGTGTACAACAGAGGGTGTCAAAGCAAGGGAAATCTCAGATATTAGTTTTCAGGAAAAATTACCAAATGACAGTTAATACTCAACCTACCTATTAACCCAATTCGAAAATCCCTTCTCAGACACCAAATCAGTAACCACTCTTGAATGCAACTAACATTCATATATATGAATCTATTCATGAAAATTTAAGCATCAATATTCAGTTTAGAATGGAAATTAAAATCGGAATTTCAAAAACAGGAATGTATGTATCAGAAAATTAGGAAATTGACAAATTCAATGCAATTTAAAAGCTCAATGCAATTCGAAAGCTAATTTCTTATGCCATTATGAACTCTAACAAGTAGGTTAATTCTCAGATAGATATAGGTGTAATATACATCACAATTTAATCAATGAACAGTTCACAAGTTATTCAAATTCTCAGAAGTTCACTGTCAGTGTACATGTATCAGAAATATGGAAAAACACTTGCTTCGAAACCCAATACCACATCCAAAACCAAACCATCTTGTACAGAGTGTCCCCCACGTGTACATGTGTCAGGGGGTCATACTCGTGTCCAGGAAACTGGACACGAAGTGTCCAAATTCGAAATGGATCCATCACCTGAAACTGGCAGTGAGGACTGCCTCGTGCAGCCATGTCGAGTCCAATAGGACTCGACAGACAAGACGAGAAGGGTCGTGTCTGTGTCCAGTGATAGAGTGGGTCAAGGGCTAGGGAATAGGCACCCTGAATCGGGTCTAGACCGTGTCGTGTCCGAACTAAACGTGCGTATCAGACGTAATTTTCTGCGCGTATACAGCAGTGCGTGTCCCGTGTGCGTGCGATTTCTCCTTGTATAGTGAACCATATGTCCCTAAAATTTGGGAGCATAGTGTCAGTGATTGCCCCATCATTCCCACAAAATTTTGTGTCCCGGCGTGTCCTATACAGTGAGTACTAGGGCCCGATATGCAGGACACCTAGCCGATGCCCCTATGCAGGGTGTCCGACACCAGTTGCGACACCAAAATGACACCAAAATAATTTCAGTCTTCACGAAATATATTATACACACATAGATCTATAATTCCATGTAATTATTTTTTCAAAAATCAAAAATAAAACCCTTTGTGATATTTTAACAAACGTCTACACACACATCATGATACGTGTCCGATACGGACACCAAATGGACACGAAATCCACCCAAACCTTAGGGACAGCTAGGGGACTCCTAGATCTAGCCTAATATGCAAAGAAATCGGAATTAAATAAAATTTAAGGGATTTTACCTATAGGTGCAAATAGTATAAAAAAGTTTCAAATGGGGGGTGTTCTTCTTGATGGCCAAGTGCTCCAAATTGATCCCAAACTGAAATGGCTCTCCACCAACAGTCCATAAACATCAATTAGAACCCAATGCAAAAGACTAGGATGAAAAAGGAGGTTAAATAAATAAAATAGGAATTTTGAAGAAGGAAACGAACCTTGGTTTTTGTCAAATGGAGAAATGATATAAAAGAGGCAAGAACAATCAAGGAGGAGATTATTTATAGGGAGGGGGAGCCCTATGGTTGGTCATGATGAATAAAATTAGGGTTAGGGTTATAAGTCATGGGCCATGGGCCAAGTTTCATAAGTCATGGAACCAATTCTAAGTCTCAAGCCTATGGACCAAATCACTAAGCCTTCTATTCAAGTCTTGATTCCTACATGACTAACTTAGATTGATTTAAGTTAGGCTAGGGTCTCACCATGCTAATCAAGTCACCTTAACTAGAGTCAACATCTAGGTTAGTCTCTTAAGTCACAACTAGCAAAGTCAAAATCAACAACCGTCAATCCAATAAATAATCTAATAATTCCAATAAGTCAAAATGACCAAATTACCCCTAGGCTAAAAATGATAAATGAAATACCCTAATCATATGGTTAGGCTCTAGGGTAGACAGTCTCTAGGGTTCCACTAGCTGCACATCAAAATCACAAGTCATAATTTTTAAATAGTTTTAAAATGATTAAAAATCACCAAAATTCATATTATTATTTAAAAATCATAATTAAATAAATTAAAACACAAAATTTTAAAATTACCCTTATTTTAGAAAATTGGGTGTTACAAGTCTACCCACCTTAGAAAAATTTTGTCCTCGAAATTTAAGATGGTAGTATTACTTCTAGATCAAACACCCCCACAATAATAGTCTCAAACACACAGTTCGACAATCATATGCGTCTGTCCAAAATTATGATACTAAGAATCTTCGTCATGCTAGTGAGCAAGGCTACGATAATCACAGAGTCCTTGACTAAGGCACATACCTCTAAAATCATGGTATTTAAAATTTTTGCATTGCCGCATGCTTGGCAGTGAAAACCTAAAATTCCTACACCCGAGAAATACGTCCTAAATCTGACTATATATCCTCACTATGCCAGCTAACACGACTATCGAAGATTCTAGATCCCATAACTGAGGTGACCTAGCCTATATGATTTATCTCAGAAGAAAATCAAACATAACACAAGAACAATAGGACAAAATTGATCAATCAACAAGGAACAGAGAGAATCGAATTTTCAAGGCAGTTATAAGAGACAACTGCAAAAATGAAATCGAAAGAACAGAACCTGCAACTAGATCTCCAATGGCCTGAGTATCCTCGACTGTCCTGGCGAAAGCTCGCCCCTGCTGGCCTCCCCTGGCCTGCTGCTGATGCTGTATGTACCTCTGCTGCTGAGTCGGTAAGGGTAATCCCTTCTGCTGGCCCACCGGAGCCCTAGCTCCTGCTCCCTGCTCTGTCCATCCAGATGACTCAGGACACTCTCTCAGCCGATGATCGGATCCTCCGTAAAGTAAACATCTGCCTAGCCTCTTTCGGCATTCGCCCCAATCGTGCCCTGGTCTCTTACAGAAGGGACAAATAATGACAAGCTGCTGTGCCGAGGCCTGCTGCTGCCTCTGTGGCTGCTGCGCCTGCTGAAAGGGTACACGGTCCTGAAACTGCCGCTGCTGAAGGTACGCCCTCGGCTGCTGATACTGCTGCTGAAGCTGTAGGGGTAGCATCTGCTGCGGATACTGCTGCTGAATCTGTAAGTGGGGCCTCCTAGCCGGGCCCGCACTTCCACTAGCTCCCTGAGTGTCTCGCATCCTTTTCTTCTTCAGCCCAAGATCGTCCTCTGCTGCCATGTCTCCTACCAGAATCTGATCGAAAGTGGCATCGCGGCCGCTCTTGGTATACGACCTGATCTCCCTGATCAAACCCCTGTAGAACCTCCTCGCCTTTCCGGTCTCAGTAAGATCCTTGACGAATCTGCTCAAACGGCAGAACTCTCCAGTGTACTCCTCAACGGTCTGGTTCCCCTGAACCAAACTCTCGAACTGCGCCTCCAAAGCACCGAGTGCTGTATCGAAAAAGAATTTATCCTTGAATAGTTTTTTGAACGTTGCCCAAATCTGACCGGCTGCACCAACCCTCGGGTCCGTCTGGTACCAAATACGGGCCAAGTCCTGCATCTGACTGGCTGCTGCCTCGATCTGTAATCCAGCTGGTATCTGTGCAATCGGAATATCACCTCAATGTGCTCTATCCAATCATCAGCATATATGATGCCCTCTGTACCCTTGAAGTCTCGGGGTCCCATCTTCTTAAAGGATTGGATGTCTGGAGTCCTCGGCTGATACGGCTGCATCTGACCTCCCTGTGGCTGAGCAGCCACCAGCTTTACTGTCGTCCTGACCAACTGGTGAGTATCTTGTATGCCCTGTCGAAATTCAGTAGTCTGGCTCTGCTGCATCTGCTGCTGAATCTCCAAGAATTGCTGGAAAAGAAAAACATTTGGGCCGCATCTACTGTCCCTGAAGATAACTGTTGCTGATACATATCCGGAATGACGGGGGAAGACCTCCGGACAGGTGGAGGTGCACTCCCATAAGCTGCAGAAGCTCCTATATGAGCAGAAGCAGGAGGTGCTGTAGTCCCAGTGTCCACAATCAGGTGAGGGTTGGTAGGCCTCTCACCAGCGTCTGCTAGGCTAGAGCGATGCGATCGTGTCTCAATTACCATCCTGGAGACAGATCAAACAAGGAATCAATACTGAGATAGAAACGATAATTCAAGGGAGGACAGTTATTCAAGGAAGCAATCTCCAACAGGAATTTAGATGACAGGAATCCAGTTAAGAGTTTTTCCTAATGTGATTGAGTACCTCAAAATAATCCTAATCCTACTGCAGGCTTTAGTGGTACCCTAGTTTGAATACCACTACACAAACTCGACTGCATGGGCCACCACTAAAAATGTGTCAC